>JBBPBS010000214.1:3730791-3820810 GCA_037974835.1 Cicer judaicum | reverse complement strand
AAGATATAAAAGTCAATATGAAAATATGAATTAGTTTATTCAAAATTTAAAAAAAAAAAATGAAAAGAGCTGAAGTTTTATCGAATCACAACAACTAAAATAAACAAAACAAGTAAAATTGAAGATATTGATAATTACTCGTTGATATATATTGATAATTACTCGTTGATATATATAAATAAAAAAAGATACTTGCTAAATTATTGATATAAATTTTATAAAAATGAATCTTCAACACACTTTTCTTCCTTGCTATGTGTTGACCAATAGAGTTTATTCTTAATACTTGAATAAAGCATTTTTAAATTATTTAATGAGTACACTGCTAACACAAGTTCTTGGTGTAATACAATGTATATGTACACTATTTTCTTTTCTAATTAAAAAATGCCATTTGTAAAAATATAAAGAAAATGGCTTTAAAAATGCCTTGATTTCTGCCAAATAATTTTTTTATAGTTATTAAATAAAATATTAATAATTTATTTATTAATTTAAAAAAAAATCTATTTTAATAGTTTTGTTTTAGGCCTCATAACGTGTTAGGTGGGCTCTGATCTAACACATTCTCACTTAATAATAAAAAAAATTGAAAGAGAACAAAAACCTAACAACAATCTAAAATCCATAAATAAAATTATAACAATCCAGTAATGATGTCACTTATTTTCATCCACATCTAATAGTCATATTTGGAAAATTAAAAATCAAGTTTAAAACGGCTAGAATCAAACCTGTTTGATAAATGACCTAGACAAGATGCAAGAATTACCAAAAAATTACTACATAAAGAAACAAACTTGTTTGGGAGAAAAAAATGAAAACGAGGTACTTGTTGAAGTAGGGAAGTTGAAGTATTGTTGAATTTGGTTCCAAATTTGAGACTTATCACTGGAAGAAGAATGAGAAATATGCTTCTCGAATTTGGTTCCAAATATGAAACTTCATCTTTTATTCAACTGAAAAAGAATACCAACTTAGGGTTAAAACTGTTAATAATGAAAAGAGGAAGAAGAAAGACAACTACTTTAGGGTTTCATAACATAGAATAAATCAAACTTGAGTTAATAGGGTTACAATGATTATATATACAGGAGAATTGAAATGTCTAAAATACCCTTACTATTAAGATATAATAATATTATATAACATCTTCCTTCAAACTCGTGATGCATTAACATGAAGTATCGAGAGTTTGTCAACTAAAAAACAGAAACGTTTAATGGAATACATCTTTGTGCACAAATCAGCAATTTGTAAAGATGAAGAGACAAATGGTAGAGTAATGGTTCTATGGTGAAGATGATGACGAGTAAGATGACAATCAATCTCAATATATTTGGTGTGTTCATAAAAGACCGAGTTGTGAAAAATTTGAATAGCACTCTTGTTATCACAGTGCATCGGAGTTGGCTTATTTCAGACAAAAGTCAACGCAACCAAATTATTTCAACGGTAGTGGATGCCATAACACGATACTTACTTCTGTAGAGGAGCAAGAGACAATGTCTTGTTTCTTACTCTTCCAACAAATAAGAGAGTCTCCAAGAAAGATACAAAATCCTATGGTGGATTTGCAATATGTGGTGTCACCAGTCCAAATAGCATCATAATAAGCTCGTAACTCAAATGAGGATGACGATGGAAATAGAAGGTTTTGAAATTGGGTTCCTCGAAGATAACGAAGAATCCAAAGAACTGCTGCCCAATGTACTGTAGTGGGAGAGACAACAAACTGACTAACAATATGAACAACATAAGCAATGTCACGTCTAGTAATCGTAAGATACACTAAGCTGCCAACCAAAGTACGATACAAAGTGGAATCTGGTAAAGGAACACCATCCGAGGAAGCATATTTCACATTCAACTCAAAAAGAGTATATGCTGCTCTAGTATCAGAAAGACAAGTCTGGTCAAGAATATTGGCAATGTACTTGGATTGAGAAAGAAGGTAGCCTCTAGGAAAGTAGGCAACTTCAATCCTCAAGAAATAGCAAAGAATTCCTAAGTCCTTCATCTCAAATTGTTTGGCTAACTGCAATTTCAACTCATTGATTCCACTAACATCATCACCTGTAATAATCATATCATCAACATATAGAGAAAGTATAATGCAACCATAAGTGGTGGACCTTATAAACAATGCAAAATTATGTTCACTAGAGCAGAAACCAAGAGAAGTGATCACAATAGAGAATTTCTCAAACCAAGCTTGAGGAGCCTGTGTAAGACCAAATAAAGCCTTTTTTTAACTTACATACTTCCCCTTGATTATGAGAAACTCCTTGTAGAGGTACCATATAGACTTCTTCATGAAGCTCACCATTTAAAAAAGCATTTTTGACATCCATTTGGGAAATATGCCATTGACGAATAAATGCAACTGCAATAAGCGTACGAATAGTGGTCATCTTGGCTATAACAGCAAAAGTTTCTTCATAATCCATACCGTATTGTTGAGAGAAACCCTTAACAAATAGATGTGCTTTGTAGCGCTCAACTGCTCCATCAGGCTTAGTTTTGATCTTGTATACCCAACGAAATCCAATAGCACGTTTTCCAGGAGGAAGATATATTAATTCCCAAGTGTCGGTTTTGTGCAATGCAAATAATTCTTCTACCATAGTCTGCTAACAAAGAGGATCAAGAACAGCCTCTTTATAGGAAGAGGGCTCAGACAACCTGTGAATAGAGGTTAAGAAAGAAGCAAACGAAGCTGAGTAAGTGGAATAGACAAAATCAAGTAACTTAGTAGACTTACATTGACGAGAGAGGTAACGAGGAGGAACAACAATCGTAGGAGGTTGTTGTACAACCGAGGGGACAAGAGGGATGTCATCATGTGGAGTAGTACTATTTGTCCTGCAATTATCAATATTACAATCACTAAAAGTGTCATCATTAGAAACAAACAGATCAATAAAGGTTAGTTCAGAACTCTTAGTAACCTGATAATCAAAGGAAGCAAAGTAAAAAGGGACATGCTCAAGAAAAACAACATTACGAGATCCAAAAAGTTTTCTTGCATGAGGATCATAACAACGATAACCCTTTTGACCATCCCATAACCAAGAAAAACACACATGGCTGAACGAGAAGACAACTTATTGCGCTCTACTTGAGGGCGAGAACAAAACAAGTAGAACCAAAAACTTTCAAAGAATAGTAATCAGGGGTAGAAGCATACAATTCTTCAAAGGGAGACAAACCTGATATGATAGAGGATGGAATTCTATTTATAGCATGAACAACAGTAAGAACTGTTTCTCCCCAAAACTCACTAGGAATTGAAGCTGACAACAAAAGGGAACAAGCAATCTCTATAATATGACGGTGTTTCCTTTCAGCAACTCCATTTTGTTGAGGAGTATCAGTACAAGATGTTTGGTGGAGAGTGCCATCATAAGCATGTAATTCAGAAAACTTATTAAAGGTATATTCTCCACCTAAATCATAACATAAGCACTTTATAACAGAATTATGTTGAGTTTTGATAATTGCACAAAACATATTATAAATATAAAAAAATTCAGACCGATTTTTCATAAGAAAAAACCAAAAATAACAAGTGTAATTATCAATAAATAAAACATAATATCTACATCCACATTTGGTGAGAACCGGTGATGGACCCCAAACATCATAGTGAACTAAATCAAAAGGCGCATATGAAACGGAAACACTTTTACTAAATGGTAAAGGGGGAGGGGGGGCGAGAAGATCGTGAAGTAACACAGCCGATAACGCGGGAGGGCTGGAATGTTACACTTAACAGAAGTTCTATCAACAAAACCCTACATATCGGGCCGATATAAAATTATTTTATATTAAATATATATATTTATTAAATTTACTGTTAAATTATTAAATAATTAACGATAAATAATTAAATTGGAAAAATACAAAGATTGCACTCTCTTCCCCATTTCCCATTTCTTCACATGACAGCATATAAATGCTTTTTTGTGTGGGCAATTTTGTGTGGAAACTTGTCACGACTTCTACGCAAACAAACAAACCGTTGAAGGATGACACATTCAGATCATGGACCCTAGGCTAGATGTGAAGCATATTTTTAATTGGACAATGAAAGTAGGAGAAGAAAATCGTCAGTTTCATCACCTAACATATACTATAGAATAATATATCATGGTAAATATGACAAATGTCATCAATTGAAATCGTTTAAGTTAATATTATTTTTTATTAATAGAAACCAGCTATTATTATTTGTTTGTTTGTTTTTTTGTAATTTGTGAGTCATTAGTTATTGTTATTATTATTGCAATTTTTTTTTGGAAAATACACACTTTTTTTAAGAAAGTCAAATAAAATTTATTTAAATTAAAATCACTGGAGATGCCACTAAAACAAGATACAAGCATAAAGTATGAATGTAAAAAGTTTGAAAATATATATTATAAATTTTTATTTTATTTTTATGAAACTTTTTTTAAAACATTTATCAATTATTATTATTATTATTATTAAAAGATTTTGTTTCAAAATATATTTGAAGATAGAGATACACTTTTAAAGTTTGATAAAATTTCAAATCTTTTATTTTTAAAGAAATACAACATAAATTATCCTTTTCAAATTTAAATATAACATTACATAATTGAATTATATTGAAAAATCATGTGAAACATACTTTTTATTTATTTAAGGAAAACATACTTTCTTTTTTACAGAAAAAAAAAATTAAACACATATTAGATATACTTTTAGTTCATATGAAATTAAGATTTTTAAAATTAGGTTTTTCATTTTTGAAATTTTCGAGAGTTAATTTCTTACAGTATAGAAAAATAACTATAAAAAATTTTCAATTGAAACTCTCGGAAATTTTCGATATAACATTTATTTTTAAATTATTTTTTTATACATCCTTTTATTCAATTTCTTTTAGTGAAGACTAGAGAAGTGAAAAAAACGGTGGAACATTCTCGAGTTCGACCTCCTACGTAATCTAATAGGAGAGTTGTAACATCTCAACCATTATACCATTATCTGCGCTGCTACCTCACAGTCTTTTCACCCCTTCTATAAAGTACCACCACCATACAGTCTGACTACCAATTGAGCTGGTAGTGGGGCTGTGTGGAGGCAGTACTTATCCCCCAGATAAAAACAAATGAGTGCAAAAAAAAAAAAAAAGGTAACCAAAAAAATGGAGAAACAATCAAACCCTAATTGTCTTTGTACCTTCTTTCATGCGACTTTTGTTCTTCCTCCGCCATTCTTCATTAACCGCCTCTCTTTAATAATCTCATTTTTGGCTCCACACGTTCAATTATCTCTTCTTTAATGGAGCTACATTTACCAATGTTTTCCTCTTCTTCTACCCTCTTTCTCATTTTTCCTTTCCTCCTCAATTCTCTCACCTTTAATTACGCCTTTAGTTTCTATACGATTAAATCATTGTTTATATCCCACAAGTCTTAATTGCATGCAATCATTGAGCCAGAATTTCAAATTTCAATCAATCAAAAAAAAAAATCAAACAACTGGTTTGTATACAATTTCTCTACTCAATAAAAACAAAAATTAATTGTTAACTATCTAGGATTTATTGATTAAAAATATCATTTATAGTATCTCATTTGAAACACAATTTTCCTTTGAATTTTGGTTTATCGTAAACATAAGTAGATTTTGTTTATGCAATGTATGGAGAAAAAAATAGATTTTGTTGCTTCAGTTTCTCTAAAAAAGGAGTTTTGGGATTTGGTTGTTAGAGTTGTGTCATTGTGGTTTATGTCTTATCTGAATGTCAAACAAAAATTTTATGCTATAAAAACACAATATTGATGGATGACAAGGTTTAATTCTTTCTTTCATAGATTCAAATTTTAAATTATACATAAATTGTGTTTGTTATGTTATTAATTTAACAAATTTGTGTTTCATATTTTTAGGGTGACAAAATTCAAGCAACAGTGGGAAAAGCTCTAATTTTTTTATTTAATACTATAATTCTGGAGGAAGTTGTGTACAACTCTTGTTCTTTTGGTGTTGCGTCTAACTCTAGAATATAGAGCAACCGGTCACCAATTTATATTGAATTTACATAATCGTACAATGGCCAAGAAGTGAGAACCTATTTGGTCATAGCCTCTCCATACTCATTCATTTCATTTTCAGAAATTCAAAATATTGACATGAAATACTTGATTGGTAAGTTTATTTCAATTTGCCACTCATTTTATTTTAATTATTTATAATTTAATCATTATATAAAAAAAAATAGATGTCTTGGGAGTTTTAGTTGGAGAGGGACAAAAAAGAGTTTATGAAAGAAAATGGCGACAATACAAAATTTAAGGTTACTGAGTTAGAGTCAGATAGATTAGGCTTTTTATACTATAAATTTAAGTTTCTTGTAAGACCCGTACTTTTAAACTATACCTTATGTATTTTAATGGATTTTGGTATTGAACTCAGGGGCTTTTTAGCCAAGTTATTAATATTTTGGAGTTTATATGACCAAAAAGATATTTTGATGCCTGATTAGAATTACTCATCGATAAATAAATTAAATTAACTGCGGTGAATCTTTTGCGAAGAGTTTAATGCGTTATGGGCGAAAGGGTAATTTAATAAATATCTAAAGATTTGGAAATATTTGTTAATTAATATATATATATATATATATATATATATATATATATGTTTATATATAAAGAAAAGGAAAGGAAGGAAATAGAAAGAAAAGAAATAGAAAGGAAAGAAAGAGAAAGGAGAGAAAGCAAAAAAAATTTCCATCTTCTTCCTCTGCTCCGGTTAAACAACCCTTCCCCCTCTTCTTCCATTTTCGATTTTCTTTGCTTCCTTTTACTCAAGAATAGAAACCCAAGGCTTAGTGGGTGATAGGACAAGGATTACTCAACTTCACTCTTCCACTTTGATCCGAAAACGAAGAAAAACGGTTTAGGGATTTCAAAACCGTCAAACACAAACCTCGCCGTTTCTTCTAGATCCAAGCTTCATTTTGCGAAGGGATAGAAGGGAAAGTTACTCACCGCTACACTATGGTGCTAGTGAGCTAACTTTGGAAGCGGTGTTGCGAGCGGAGATTTTACCGGATTTGCTCGCGGTACGGTAATCGCACGTTAAAGCTAACGTGAAGGTAAGGGCTCCTTCCACTTTTTAGTTTGCATTTAGGGACTTATCTGTGGTTGTGTGGAAAGGAATTTAGCTAGGGTTAAAGTTTTAATTTGGGGAAAATGAATCTAAGGCTTTATGGGTAAAATATTAGAGTTGGGTTTTGGTTATATTGATGAATGTTTCATGGAAAATGAATTTAAACTCATTTATGTATGAATTTGAGTAAATGAAATTTGTTGGGTTTGAACGTTATGTTGTGTTGATTGTGTTCATCGTATTTGATGTATTCATAATTGATGCTTGTGAAATTTGATATGTGTATGGTTGGATTTTGTGGAGAAATGAATTGATGTGTTTTGGTGTGAATTATGGATTGACTGTGAAAGTATGTTTGAGTTTGTTTTGTTAGGAATTTGAAAACCATTAAGTGAAACGAGTATTAAGAATGGGGAATCTCTTAATGTCTTGTTTACTTAATGTGAGTTTGTGAAAATCGTTTAAGTTAAATGAGAATTAAGAATGGGGAATCTCTTAAAGTTTCGTTTACTTAATGTTGTATGAAAATCGTTTAAGTTAACTCGGCGTTAAGAATGGGGAATCTCTTAATGTCTTGGTTACTTAATGTTTGTTTTTGAAAAATCGTTTCAGTTAAATGAGTATTAAGAATGGGGAATCTCTTAATGACTTGTTTACTAAATGTTTTGTTGTGGAAATCGTTTAAGCCAAAAGTATATTAAGAATGGGGAATCTCTTAATATGTCTGTTTTCTTATGGTTGTTGTGAAAATCGTTAAGTTAAATGAGTATTAAGAATGGGGAATCTCTTGATATCTGCGTTTACTTAATGTCGTCGTGAAAATGATTGTGGAGAAATGAATTGTCGTGTTTTGGCGTGAATAGTGTAATAAATTTGTGAATATGTTTGAGTTTGTATTGTGTGGAATTTGAAAACCATTAAGTTAAACGAGTATTAAGAATGGGGAATCTCTTAATGTCTTGATTACTTAATGTGTGTTCGTTTGTGAAAATCGTTTAAGTTAAATGGGAATTAAGAATGGGGAATCTCTTAATGTCTTGTTTACTTCATATTTGTTTTGAAAATCGTTTAAGTTAAATAAGTATTAAGAATGGGGAATCTCTTAATGACTTATTTACTTAATGTTGTTTTGAAAATTGTTTAAGTTAACTGGGCGTTAAGAATGGGGAATCTCTTAATGTCTTGGTTACTTATTTTTTGTTATGGTAAATCGTGCTGACCCGTGATAGGTGGCACCTCGGTAAACTGTACTGACCCGTGATAGGTGGTACGTTTACGATTTACGTTTGGTAAGTTGTGTTGACCCGTGATAGGTGGCACCTCGGTAAATAGTGCTGACCCGTGATAGGTAGTACGTTTACGACTTATGTTTCTTGGTGAATTGTGTTTGTTCGTGAGAGACTGCACAGGTGTTTGTCCGTGAGAGACTACACCTTGGTAAATTGAGTTTGTCCGTGAGAGACTGCACAGGTGTTTGTCCGTGAGAGACTACACCCTGGTGAATTGTGTTTGTTTGTGAGAGACTGCACAGATGTTTGTCCGTGAGAGACTGCACAAGTGTTTGTCCGTGAGAGACTACACCCTGTTAAATTGTGAATGGTTGGTTCATTTTGTTTGTGTGGGGATTGTCGCGTCAAGATGATTCCATGTGGTTTGTTGGTTCATCTTGTTCGTGTGGGTATTGTGCTATAAGTGTTAAGTGTTATGTTTTGAAATTTGTGTGATAGCATGATCGATTGCAAAACCTTTTCGAAACTTAAATTGTCGTGGTGATTTTGTTATAATTTCCAAGTGTGGATGTTTTGGAATTGTTTGTAAGTGTGATTGATTGCAAAACCATTTCAAAACTCAAGATGTCGTAGTGTTTGCGCTATAATTGTTAAGTATGATTGTTTGGATTTGTGTGTAAGTATTGATTGGTTTCGATACCCTTTAAAAAGCTGAAAAATGCTGATTTTTGCTGTTTTTCTGCTGCTGTCTGCTGTGTATTCGAATTCAGGAAGCTGTATTCGAATACATACATGCTGTTTTGCTACTGACTTACTATGTAGTCGAATACAGACTGCTGTAGTCGAATACAGACATGTTGTTTTGCTACTGACTTGCAGTGTAGTCGAATACAGACTGTTGTATTCGAATACAGACATGTTGTTTTTGCTGCTGAATGCTGAAACAACCTTGTATTCGAATACAGAGATGCTGTATTCGAATACAACAATGTTGTTTTGTTAAAAACTTCAATTTTCAACTTTGTTTATGCATGTTTAGCATATGGAAACCCTTTTAAGATTCATGCTAAGTTGGAAGGGGTATTTTGTGCATTTGAAAACTTATATGTTATTTGTTAACTGTTAATTTCGGTTGGTGACCCTTTACAACTATTGTGGAAATCTGGGCTTTGCCCTCAGATGAGAGTCAGGGCGGTCCTACTGGTTCGTACCCTACGAATGGAAATGTGGATGGGAATGCTTGATTGGAGCTACGTTAGGAGGATTTCACGGGGCGCGTAGAGATTACTCGAGGCGTATAGTTTTTTTGTTATGTATAGAATGATCAGACTAGGTTGTCACTCAGGACACATATGTCTTTCTTTTGGGCTACTTTTATTTTATATTGGAAGGATGTACATGTACTAATGTTGGTATCAAGCACTACGACATCTTGAGTTTTGAATTGTGAATGGTTGGTTCATTTTGTCTGTGTGGGGATTGTCGCGTCAAGATGATTCCATGTGGTTTGTTGGTTCATCTTGTCCGTGTGGGTATTGTGCTATAAGTGTTAAGTGTTATGTTTTGAAATTCAAATATGTTGTTGTTGAGGAGGTTTCTATTCTTATACCTTTTCTAATTTGTCTTACTTATCTAAATTAATATTTATTAGTTTCTGATTTTCACATTTCGTGATTAAGATTGTTGTTGGAATTGTCAATGGTGTAGAAGGTGACATAAGAAGGATTTGATGACCAAGTTTAAAGAAGCTACTCAGGAAAAATGTCAAGTCTTAAACTCTACCTCTATACCAATTGAACATGATTATGGTGATTGCAACTCTCTAAAAATGGAATTCATGGAAGTCGTTAATGACAATAATGGACTCAATTTAAAGAATTTGAAAAATGTCAAAATTGAAACGAATTTAAAATCAAATTTCTAATGAATATAGGAATTTTGTTGTTTTGTTTTGAATTAAACTTTGGTAGGCTTTGTTTTGGTTTAACTTTGTCACTTTTGCAATATTATATCCCTACATTGAATTTCAATCAATTTTCATTTATAAATATTTTAATCTTATATTTGTTTTATTTCAATCTTGTATGGACTTCATAGTCTATGTTTCTATGGATATGGTTTTAACATTTTTAAAATTTTCAATGGTTACATTTTAATTTTAAATTTACTAATATATTATATATTATACATTTTAAATTTATTGTTAAATATCAAGAGTTGATATTTCACTTATGTACTTATGATAAAACTCATTTGCAACATGTATGTAAATGAATTTTTCTTAATTTCTTTATACTTCTAATCCATGATTTAGCTTATATGGTACTCTTTATTTTACTATATGCATATCGAATAGTAATACAATTGTCAAAAATCAATAATTTTGAAGAATTCATGAAGACTAACATGCAAATTTGATCTTTTATGTTTTAAAATGTCAATAATATTATTCTTTTTTTTACACAAATTTAAAAAATTCATCAAACAAAATCAATAAAAGTAATTATCATCTTCAATATAATGCAAATTTCATCAAATGCATAACTCAAATATTCAAATAAACTCATATTTTCATCTCCAACAACATCAAATTCATCAAATAAAGAATAAAAATATGAGTTTATTTAAAGATTTAAGTTATGAATTTGATGAAATCTGCATTATACTGAAGATAATAATTAAATTTATGATTTTTGTTTGAAAATTTTGATGAATTTTTGTAAAAAAGAAAAGATAACATTGTTGATATTTTAAAACATAAATGATCAAATTGTCACTTAAAATTAAAATAAAAGACCAAATCAGGAAGAAGAAGAAATAATATAAAAGACTATAACGTTAACTGAAAATATATGAAGGGATCGCGGGTGCTATTTAGCCTTCTTATGTTAGATGATGAAGAAAAATCATGTGCTGACTACAAACCTTTGTGTATAAGAAAATTTTCAATAATTTGTAAACATGTAGACGAAATTTATTTTACAATTAAATTTTTTTTGTAAGTCATTTATTTTTCGTGTATAGGATTAAAATTTGGTTTACGAAATTCAAATTATGCCTTTAATGTCAATAAAATGTAGACACAATTGCTCATGTGGTCCCTTAACTTAATTTCATATAACACTTCAGTCTTTTATCTTTTTTTTCTTCTTGATTTGGTTATTCATTTAATTTTATTACTAAAATTCAAAAACATAAAGAATTAAAATATAAGTTTATTTGAAGATTTGAGTTATAAATTTGGTGAAAATTGCATTATATTGAAGATGATTATTAATTTTATGAGTTTTATTTGAAAATTTTGATGAATTTTTATAAAAAAAAGGATAACATTGTTAATATTTTAAAACATAAAAGATCAAATTGTTTATTTAAAATTAAATACAGGATCAAATCAGAAAGAAAAAAAAAAAGATAAAATACTAAAGTATTATATAAAATTAAGTACTTAATGGACTGAATGAGTAATTATGCCTAAAATTTATTACATAGTTTCTACACACAAAAAATATATTATCAATGAGAGTTAATATATATAATTTAATAGAACAATATATTTATCAAAGTCGTAATTTATTCTTGTGCGACGCACGAATTACACACTTCTTGAGTGGAGAGTGAGGTATTGGTTAGTTATAATGGCAGATGTGGTGTGGTTTAGAGTTGAAATTTCACATTTATAATTTATGGATGATAATGATGAAAAAAAGTTTAAGATTTGTTGGTTAAAATTAGATATAAATATTTTAATAATGTGAAATTTTTTCTTCACATGTGCACGTATAAATGGCCAAAGAAAAAAAAATCAATTCCAACTAACAACAACAATTGACAAAAATAAAATAGCAAACAACTACAATTTTTAATATAGAAAACTTCATAAGAATAAAAACAACTGACCTAGTCCACTAAGATCTTTCACAATAATTAATAGATACAATAACTGAATGAATATTAAAATAACAAACTTAGTAATATAAATAACATGTTAAAACTAAAATTAAAGACTAAACAAAACAAAATTGCTACACACCTATTCTCCTTTACTACGCCTATTCTCCTTTACTATTCCTGGTGTCACCCTTTTTCTCTCTTTCTTCTATTGTTTTTAATGTGGGCTCTCTTTTTCTTTTCTTTTTTAGGGATTTCCATTTTTTCTTCTTCTTCGCATGAGTCTAGTCCAAAATTGTCCATTTTCCTCTTTTTTTCTTTAATAATAATAATAAAATTGTTGGGTTCCACTTGGGAATGAATATCCAACAAAATTTATTTTTGTTTGAATTGGCCTCTGGTTTAACCATCATTAATTAATTTTCATAAAAACCTTGGGGTGAAAATGTGGCTTACTTATTGAATTGAAAGAAAGGAAAACTCTCGTTAAAATACTTGGGATAGTCTATTGGTGATAGTTCAGAAAGGCTTAGTTTTTGGAATTTTGTGATTGAGAAAATTAGGAGAAGAATGTTGGATGGAGAAGTTGTTGTCTTTTTATGAGAGGTCGCATTGTTCTCTTAAAATATATCTTATCTACATTGCATGTTTATTTTATTTTCTTCTTCAAGATTACATTAGGTACCATTTCTAAACTTGAATCGTTTTTTAAATCATTTTTGTGAAGATGACACTTGTAAAATTCATTGGATAAAATGAGGGTGGATATGTCATGGGGCAATGGTGTTGGAGGCTTAAAGTTAATTTAGGAGGATTGTGATTTAAGGTATTATTTAGTAAGTACAATGTATGGACAAGCACGGGGCAATGGTGTTGGAGGCTTAAAGTTAATTTAGGAGGATTGTGATTTAAGGTATTATTTAGTAAGTACAATGTATGGACAAGCACGGGGCAATGGTGTTGGAGGCTTAAAGTTAATTTAGGAGGATTGTGATTTAAGGTATTATTTAGTAAGTACAATGTATGGACAAGCACGGGGCAAGTAGATGTAGACTAATATTATTTTCGAACTAAATGTAGACGACATGTGGCTTTTGAGGCATATGTCAAGGAAATTGGTACGTGGTGAAATAGGTATATCATGGTTTGTTGCAAAATGTTGAAGATACAAGATATCTATTTTATGAAGTCATTTGGAATAATTTGACTCCCTTAAAACTCTCTTTATTTGCTTGAAAGTTCTTATCAACCAATTACGTACAAAAGATAATTAGTTCTAACAAGGTATTCCGGTGGCAAATTTTCGATGTTGTATTAGTAGATGTGGATTGGGTGAAATTATCCAACACTTATTCTTTGATTGTCCAATGTTTAGATCAATATAGTAGTTGTTTAGAGGTAGTTGGATATTTGAAGTGCTATTTCAAATATTCCTCTAGGCCATGCATATCAATTTGGCGGAATGTGGGTACGGGGGAGGAAATGAGATAAAATTATGAATTGTATTTGGTTAGTTTGTGTGTCTATATAAATGATACAAAATCATTTTATTTTTCACAAGAGTTTACAGTTGATCCAATATTAAATACTATGAAACTTTTATTGTGGTGCTAACCCAAATATATATGCAAAAGTCTTTTGTGTGACTTTTCACAATGATGCTTTCAATCTATACATTGTATGTTGTCTTAAGGGTCTTTTTTTTTTCTGAGTCTTAGTTGTCCTTTGATGTTTGTGCATGTATTTTACGCTAATTTATTTTTGCTTACTTATTTCTATACTAAGCTCTTTGTATTATCATATTCTCACTACACTTTTAGTTAGAATTAATATTGTTTATTAATATATCTCTTTTTGTTTTTTCAAAAAAAATTAACACTAAAAAACTAACTCTATATAGATGAATATGTCTAAAACTCTAAACATATATACATCTAACAATATGTAAACTTTGAAAATGTGAAACTCTGATACAATTTTAATACTCACCTTTAGTAGACATTGGGTTGAATTCCCACATTGTAATCCTTAATCCAACTTTGATAGTATATTAAATGAGTTTGGATCTCTTTTTAAAAAGTTTGTTTAAAGGATAAAAGTGTTTAAATATATATTTTTGACCTTATATATGTTGACATATGACTTGTACGTGCACATTATGAGACCCTATTTAAACATGATTTGTCATTCATATTATTTGAGATCCTATATATATGTATATATTTTAAAGATGACTTGTCGTTGTAATTTCCAGTACACATTGAAAAAGTAGGATAAGAGTCAAAATAGTAACTCTATCAATTCGGATTAGCATTGCTATAAAAAAAACTCATTTATTCATCTATCATCTTAGACTTTCGATTAGATATTTTTTAATAAAAATGTCTTATATTTTTTATTATTTTTAAAATTAAAATTTTATTTAAAATTTATATTGTAAAAAGTTTAAAATATAATTTTGATTAAAAAAAATAAAATAGTTTTACTATTATGTGCTTTAAAATATTCTATCTAAAAATTTGCTTTAAATTTCCACGAATGTTTTATCTAACATACCATTTAAATATGTAAGTTACTCGAACACTTTAAACAAGTGATCACAAGTTCAACCATGTTTAACTTATATATATATATATCGAAGAAACTTGGTTGAGAGCAAGAATATAGAGAAAACTTGATTGAGAAAAAGAATCCATCTTCTATATCAAATAGATTCTTCAACATAAATTAGTCACGGTCAACCGACAATGTATAATTTATACTTATGTCTTAGTTAAAAAAAATTATTTTTAAAATTTGTAGATAAAATAGTAAATAAACTCTCACACACAATTACAATGTCCCAAAAAATATATTTAATTATGTTTTTGCTTAAAATTATTATGTATATTTATTGTTGTTTACAAAGATACTTTTTATTGATACTATAAATTTGTGTTAGAACAAAAAATTATAATTAAACACATTCATACACAAGAGTATTTAAGAAAATCTATATACAAATTAGACATGTTAAATACTATACTACCTAATTTTCTTAATATGTCTAAATAAACAGGACAACAAAAATAATTATATTAAGGCGGCACGCAATATTAACATACTACCTTTATCATTTATTATATCTAAGTGGTTTTAGGTTTTACACATAAATTAAAAAAAATGAATTAATAAAATTTAATAGATGTACACTATTATTGTAAATAAAATTACAGTCCAAAAATAATTGCAGTCCAAAAATCAAAATGTTAATATATTGTTATTGTAAAAGGAAATTAAGACATTAAAAAGAATTTTAATGATATCTAATAAATACGATTTATCTAATAACTGTAGGCACATTTGATAACTTGAGATGGAAATTCAAATATGAGAATCCTTACTTCTTTAAGATTAATATACGAGTTTCGTCATTAGAATCTTTAAAAACAAATAATATTTTTTAAGACTAGTTGTAATTTTTTTACGGTGTTAGTACTGTAAATTTTTCTATAGTCAGTTATTAAAATGTAAAAAAAAAATCTTTATAGTAATTATGTATATTAATGAAATTTAATAAATAATATTTTTTTAAACTTAATTAATAATATAAAAATATAGTTCAATTAAAAAATATTGATACTATTAAATTAAATATTTTATTTTGGATAATTTTGTAATTATATATATGAATTTCTAGTGGGATATCAATTTGTCTACCGACACAAAACATAACTTGAGTATTTTAGATGATTCCCTAATAGATCACTTATATACATTTTTTGTCACTATTAAAAAAAATAATTTATTTATTCAAATTGATAGAAATTACAATCAATCAAGAACAATACAATTAATAGTCTTGCTAAAATCGAAAAATGATAAAAATGCAAACAAATTCATATCCATAATATTATTATAAAACGACAAAATGCTTTTAAATATGATGAAGTTTATAAACATGATAAAATTATAGTGTTTGAAATATTAATGCATGTAGAAGAGTAATGTTGACGACCCTAAAATCATGTATTGCATCTGCAGTAAATTCAAATTAATTTGTCAACGGTCAACTTGAATCATACATAGAGCTATCAATAAAGTCCCAAATTCTAAAGTTTCCTTAAAAAATTTCTTAATAAACCCTTAATATTTTTTATGGACTTAAGAGATAGGGTTAATATACTCAATATTTTATTAATTTTGAGATTTTTTTTTTAAAAAATTTTTAAAATTTATTTTTCTCAAAAAAATATCAAAAAAAATTCAAAAACATTTTTTTCTCAAAAAAAGTTGCAAATTATTTTTATCTAAAACAAAACTGAAATTTTTTATCGAATAAATTTATTTCTAAAAAAAAATTTGTCGAAATTTAAAAAAAAATAATAATTTTGTTTTTCTAAAATGTGAGCCTATAAATCTACACTAAATTCACAGAACTTTAAGGATTCAAGAGCTTTCTTTTTTAAGACATTTTTAACTATGAAACTTTTTCACTCTCTATAGCTGAATCAGTGAGGAATGACTTTGTGACAGCTCTATTCCTACAAACCACATAAAACTAAAACACAGGACCGACAAAGGACAAACAAAATTGACGAAATTACAAATAACACAGAACTTCTGCATTTATGAGTCTAGGACGACGACATATTTGTAGTGTTCTAATAATTGCCCATTCATCAAGTTAATTTGGTCGACCTGAATTAAAATATTAAACTTTGCCACATTAAAATATTGATATAAATAATCCACCCACACAACATCTTAAGTAATAATAATTGTTGTAAATACAAATATATAGAAATATTAGAACAAATTGTTCTAATATTTTTTATTATAAAATACACAAGATTTACACCATTTCTTCCAGCTGCTTCTCTATCATGGGAAACCCACATTTTCTTGCAATCCCATACCCAATTTTAGGACATATGAATCCCCTTATGCAATTTTCTCATATTTTGGCCAAACATGGTTGCAAAATCACTTTCTTGACTTCAGATGAAAACTACAATCAAATGAAGACAACTTCAATTATTAGTGGGAAGGGGAAAATAATGGAATCACACATAAATTTAGTGTCTCTCCCAGATGGTGTGAATCCTCAAGATGATAGAAAAGATGTGGCCAAAGTTATTGTGTCCACAAAAACAACTATGAGTGCAATGCTTCCTAAGGTCATAGAAGAGATAAATAATATTGATTGTGACAATAAGATTTCTTGTGTAATTGTCACTAAAAATATGGGATGGGCCTTGGAAGTTGCACACCAATTGGGAATTAAAGGGGCTCTTTTCTGGCCAGCTTCAGCAACTTCTTTGGTCTCTTTTAACTCTATGGAGAGCCTTGTTGATGAAGGAATTATAGATTCGCAAAGTGGTAAGAAATATTTTTGCTCATCTACCATATATTTCCGTCACCATGGATCCAATTTTAATCTTGTATATGGTAATTGGATCATTTACAATTGTTGTATAATACATCAATTGTTAAAAAAAAAATTCACTTAATCTATTAGTTTTTGCAACTTTTGTGCAATACATCAATTGTAGAGGATTCAAATCTTTTTATCTCGATCCATTAGTTGTATTTATTATTATGTGTTTCTTTCAATTATATGTTGCATATGGTCCAATTAATGGATTTGAGATTTCTCAATCCTATATTAAGCATGAATTAATTTGTCATCTTGCTTCCCTAGAACTTTTACTATATTTGTCTCTAAATGTAGAAACTCATTGATTAAATCACATAAATTAAAAAAATTAGTATTAATATTTAATTTGACTATAAATGATATTGTTTTTGCAAATTTACGATAAAGAAATAAAATTGATTTATTTAAAGAAATTAGAGATATTTTCTTAAAAAATCGTTAATGCAATATATATTTTTTTTTAATTTTAATAGCCTAATAGTCACGTGAACTTAGTCGTTCTACTTGCATCATAACTTTGCAAATTAAGTCTAAAACATCAAGTTGAAACTGAACTGTTTGATCAATATCGAACAATCTGGATCTACACTAGAGTGAGTGTGCCACCATAGACAGTCCATTTATGCGCTCTTGTCGACACTAACTATAAGAACTTGTTAATTTCCTTTTGGAATTTCAGGACTTCCAAAGAAAGAGGAAATTCAACTTTCCACAAATTTGCCTATGATGGAAGCAGCTGCCATGCCATGGTATAACTTACATAATGCCTTCTTCTTCCTTCATATGATGAAAGAGATGCAACATATGAATTTAGGAGAGTGGTGGCTTTGTAACACTAGTATGGATCTTGAGGCTGAAGCAATTTCCTTATCACCTAAGTTCCTACCAATTGGCCCATTAATGGGAAATGAACATAATATTATGGGTTCTTTATGGCAAGAAGATGAAACATGTCTTGAATGGTTAGACCAACATCCACCTAAGTCTATCATATATGTTTCATTTGGTAGTTTGATATCAATTGGGCTAAACCAATTCAAAGAACTAGCTCATGGGCTTGATCTTCTTAAAAAGCCTTATCTTTGGGTTGTACGTAAAGATAAAGGTAATAATGAGGTAAAAAATGCATACCCAAATGAATTAAAAGGAAGTCAAGGTAAAATTATTGATTGGTCACCACAAAAGAAGATTTTGTCCCACCCTTCAATAGCATGTTTCATTACACATTGTGGTTGGAATTCTACTATAGAAAGTGTGTGTAATGGGGTGCCTATGTTGTGTTGGCCATTCTTTAGTGATCAACTAATGAACAAGACATATATTTGTGATGTGTGGAAGGTTGGATTGGGATTTGCAAAAGATGAAAATGGATTAATAACAAAGGAAGAAATAAAGAAGAAGGTGGATGAACTACTTGAAGATGAAGAAATAAAAGAGAGATGTTTGAAATTAATGGAAATGGTAGTGAAGAACAAAGGAGAAGGGGATAAGAATTTAAACAAGTTTATCAATTGGGCCAAGGAATAGGAAAATTCACACTTGTTGTCTTTTTTTGTTAATGGTGAAATACACTTTTGTTGATACAATAGAATACTGAAAATGAGCACACGCTTGCAATGCTTATTTCACATTTAAATAAATGAAAATAAGGAATAATGCGAAGGAAATGTAGGTTATGCTATACTGTTTTTTTTTTTTTTTTACAAAGTTATCTAAACTTATATATTAAACGGGTTCCAAATTTTGGTTAACTTTTTTATTTTAAAATTTTCCTTTATTTAAATTATTTTATTTGCAATTTCATTCCATTTTATATAATAAATAATTGACATTTTAATAATATATATATATATATATAAAGATATAATATTTTAAAGTGTGTTTGAAAATTCGGCCACGAAATTTAATTTTATAGAATTGATTTGACAATATTGTAAGCGTTTTTATTGTTTAAAAAAATATAGATTATTATTTTCTTGAAGATTCCCTTATTTTTTTATATAACTTGAATTTTAACAAATTTTGATACCATAGATATTATAAAATTCAAACAAACAAATTATACATTTTAAGAAACAAAACTAAATTATATTCAAAACTCAAGAGGACTACCCCAAAGTATAAGATATGATGCTAAGGAAAATCAAAACCAAAATCAATGGAAGAACAAAATGCCTCAACCACTAGCACGGTCTCACAAAGACATGCCACAAACACACCAAAGTTGCTTAAACCATTGATTAAAATCATAAATAAATCATTTAATTTTACATCTAAACCAAGACAAGAACTTAATATTTTTAATGATTTTACTTTCGTTCTTTTATTATTGACGAATGATAGCATTTTCCAATTTTCCACAAACGTCCATTTTTTATTGACCAAAGATAGCATTTTCTTGTTTTCCACAACATCCAGAGAATAGCTT
Source organism: Cicer judaicum (assembly GCA_037974835.1). NCBI lineage: Eukaryota > Viridiplantae > Streptophyta > Magnoliopsida > Fabales > Fabaceae > Cicer > Cicer judaicum. Next base: position 3,800,694 of record JBBPBS010000214.1, on the reverse strand, counting down.
ACAATTAGCATCCCTCCTAACTCAACCACCATTAACCAACCATGGAAATTAAAAAACAAAGCCAATGAGCAAAACTATCTGATTTTAAAATAAAATAATTAATTATACAAATCGGTGAAAATTAAAAGATTAAAACTGTTATTAGACTTTAAAAAAATCAAGTTCCATACAAGATAGAGATATATTTCAAAAACTAATAGATTTAACGTTTAAAGGGATAGTGCATAATTAGCAAAATCTAAATGGAACTAATGGCATCGACATTTGAGATCTAATGAGCAATTAAAATAAAATTGAATTGAATATAAAAATGAATTCCATTCAAAGGGAGATTATAGAATGAAAGAATGAAATTACGAAAGCAAGTCAAATGTTCACAATTCTAAACTCTCCTTTAGCTTCCTTCCTTCTTTCCATCCTTATGCTTATATATATTCTAGCCATAAGCTTTTGGTCTCACACAAAAGGCATAAAGCCTTTACTCTTTTTCCTTTTTTTTTTTCCGTTGATTTATTAATTTAATTTATTTATTGAACATTTTTTTCTTTCTTAAAGAATACAACACAAAAATTAAAAAGAATAGCTTATATTTTAGTTCTGGCCTGGTTGAAAATTTGATGAAGATTCAAAATCCATGAAGATTTTGTTAGAGTTTGGATTGAGAAGAAAGTAGGGAATGGCTACCGATATATATAGGAGATTGAGGTGAGAAGATAGCTACAACTAAGTGAAAAATATAGAAGTACCTTTATTCCTTTTCTCTTTAATTTTCTTTTTTGGGTGAATTTTGGTTTTTGTGTGATACTATGGTATATTAATCTTATAAGATAATTGAGATCTAAATATTAATATTTCCCGAACAAATAACTTAACATGAAATACAAATTTTATATATATATATATCAATCAGAATTTTGGATTATTTATTATAATTTGGAGTTTAACTTTTTCAAAAAGTTTAGAAATAATGATATTAGAGTACTCTTAAGTAGCGGTGTCCTTAATCATAAAGAGTTATTCTAAAAGAAATTTATGTTATAGTCTTGTTACACGTATAAATGAAGTATTTGTAAAGTTGAATCACTTTAAGTTATTTTATGTTCACCATGAAGTCAATTAAGTAGTGGATATTTTTATTAAATTTGATCTCTCTTCCTCTCGAATCGATCATTTCTTGATTTCTTTTCTCTCGTTGTGTTGGTCGATAAGAGTTTAATTATCTTTTCTAAAACTTTTAATTTTGTCTCTTGTAATTTGACCCATTTGATTATATATATACATATATATATATATATATGAACAATCATTTTAGTTTGCCTCTTAAAAAATTCGATAAGAGAGTAGTAACAAAAAGAAAAAGAAAAAGAAAGTAAGTTTGTACACTCTTTAACAATATAGTCTCTAGTTTAGTCTTATCTTGAGAACTAGATCTAAACCTATCAATGTCAATTATGACATCCATTTTAAAGATAACATTTTTCATATGATATTTTCTCATCCACAATAGACGGAAAAAGTCCATAAGCAATTATCCCACTCTAACACGAGGAGGGATTAGAAACATAGTGTGATCCAAGGAGAAAAAACATCAATATTACATTTTAACATACCCTACTCTTAGGAAGGTTTACATCAACTATCTTGTGCATTAAGAGTAGACTATATGATGGTTTGTCTTTTTGTATAAATTAAATATATCTTATGTGTAACTGCAAAAAATAAGGTCTAGAATCAAATAGAACTACATTCGTGACAACTTTTTTCATTTATATTTTTTTATTTATTATTTATTTGTTCATTTGCACTTGACATAAGTGTCTTAGTATCATTCTAAGTTACAGATGTAACGTTGTGGATTTTGAATCTTCATCGATTACAACTGTAATTTAAGTTCTGGCCAAATTTTGATTAAAAAGAATAGCATTTGATTGAAAATTTGAGAAATAAAGGGAGTACAAGAAGGATTTGTATATTTTCTTATATTTTAGTTCTGGCCTGGTTTAATGATTTTATTTTTATTTATTTTTATTCATAAATTTAAGGAATGTTGAGGGGAAGGGGATGAACCCTAATTCAAATTAGAGATTTTGTAGAAGAAGATAACTATTTAACAATGTTTTGACATGTCACATACATTCATAACACTCATCTCTTATTTAATGGAAGAATGAATTTGTTTGGATCAAAAGAAATTTTAAGTAAAAACATAAAAGATAAAAAAATATATTTTAACCAAAATAATGTTATCATATTTTTATTATGTATTTTATTATATGATAAACATTTATATTGCCCTTAATGTATTCTATTTTTATGGTGTTCTTTTTATATCATACATCTATTTTATGTTGACCATAAAACAGATCTTAAAAATTATAATTAAAATAGTAATTAATAATACATTTCATATAGGAAAAGAAAAGAAAATCACTTAAAATTTAGGTCATCCACAATGAGATAGCATTTACAATCCATAATATTTTAAAAGAGTACTTAAATTTATTATGCGTAACATTTACAAATACACATAACTTATTTATATTTTTTTTAATAATAAGCACTCAATAACTCCAATACAACACTTGTACATAAATCACAAAATGTGTCATACTAATAACTTTACATCGTTGTTAAATAAAAATAAAAAAATCATAAACACATTTTTGTCTTTTGTTATATTTTCTTTTAAATCACATTTAAGAGAAGAGAGAGGAAACCCTACATATTCTTAATAAATATTAAATTATTAGTAGAATCTATTCATTAAATTTTTTTTATATCTACTCAATTGAAGATAAGTACTTATTATTAACCACTATGCTTAAAAAATTATAAATTGTATTTTGTGTACCAAAAACACACTGAAGCACAAGGAGAGTTCCATGGTGAATATTAAGCACTATGCTTTGTTTTTTCTTTCCAATTATAAAATTTTCTCTACTGAAAGGTTTGGGTGGGCCAACATTGGCCCATTTTGCATCAATGGATACATATGATGACGCGTCATCATTTTCTTACTTTTTCTAATCGTTTTATTTTCTCTCCATTTTTGTTTTTCTTTGACTGTTAGAGCAAGATAGATCCCTAATCTTTGATCTAGGGTTTACTTCAATTCCACCACCAACCCAATCAACAAGCTACGCCACGTCTCCTCCTACGTTCAGATCTCTATAATCTATAACTCCACTTTCATTTATCTTCTCGAACAAGCAACGGTGATTTATCTCTATCTCTCTTGCTATGTAATTTTGCGTTCTTCACATTTTGATTTCGATTTCGGTGTTTTATTTTATCGTTTTGTATAAAGTGCTATATTCTGATCTGAATCATGTTATAAGAATTTTTTTACTTTTAATAATTTTGTATTAAATGGTTTTCTCTGCATGTTTGTTGTATAATATGGATTTTAGTGAATTGTTTTATATTGTTTTGTTTTTCGTTTTTGATTTGGATGTCTGTTTTACAATATGGAAATTGCGGTGGTGAAAATTTAGCAGCCAAAATCAATTATGCATTGACGAAAAAATTTGAGAAGCTGGAAGTATAAAATATAGTATAGTTTCTATCCTTAAATGGATGGTAACATTAAATAGTTTCAGTATTCATCCTTTTACTTGACATTTTAGTCATCAATGAATATGGATTGGGCGGTGACATTTTAGATTGTTGAGGGACTAGTTTGTGACGAAATTCGTGGATGCATCATGTGGTGAGGTGAGTGGGTGTTAGAGCTCTGTAGCACCGGCACCTCTATCAAAGGCGTGTTCGTCGATACCATGATTACATTCAATTAATTCATTTTCTTAAATTATTACTGGTGTCAATGTGTTAGTGGTATGTCTGGTGTTTATGTGTGCTTCATAGCCTTAGAATGCTTATTTAGGACATTACTTCAAAATATCATAATCATACATTTTAATTTTTGCTGCAAAATAGTTTCCAGTATGCTTTCTGTTTTCCATTTTGCCACTTTCCACCTACACAACATAGCATACCCTGTACCTGGGAAGATAATTTGTAGATATATTTTTTTTATGGAAAAGGAACAGGTTCTTTTCAGACTTAAATTGTAGGGAAGTGTGTTAGTTTTATAGATTTTATGCTGGATGCTGCAAGAAACTGAGTACTGTACTTTCGCTTCTCTTTTTGTAGGCTTATGCTCTAAACTCTATCTATTTTCTTCTCCATTTTGTCTTGCATTAACTAAGAATTTTTTATTGATTCCTTGTACCCTTTATTTCTCCTCTTCTCCTTTATAAAGATGATAAACATTGGACCTATCATGTGATTAATTTTGAATTTAAAAAATGAAAAATATTATTTTTATAAACTAGTTTCAAACCAACTTTTAAATGAGTTGTTTTTACAGATATCAGAATACAGTATAAACTTAAATCAGTTAGGAATTTATCGTTCTAATTTTCTAAAGTCTTCCATAGGGATTTTGAAAGAACGAGGGAAAAATGTTATGCAGACAAAGATAGATATATTGGGTTTGATTTGGTGTTTTTTGACAGAAGGGGCATTTTGAAAATTTAAATTTTGCAAGTGAAACTGCTTTCAGCAAAAACTGTGTTAATTATGTATCACTTTTTCAGGGCATGTACCGTTACTACTGTAATTTTTGTCCTTTCATTCCATCAAGTTTCTGAATTTACAGATTAAAAAATTTAGTTTGTCGGTGGATATTTACTTGGAAAAGAACGTACTTTATGTACTTGATTGTGTAGTACAATGTTGGTATATTGATAATCATTAAATCATTGCGAGTTTTGTTAGATGTAGGAATTATGTTTACTTAGTGAAGTGTTTGTGTCCTCAGTCTGAACTCTTGGCAGCTTGTCATTATTTTTCTCCATATTCTGTATTGCATTCTCTTGGAATTCATCAGATGTTCACCTATTTTAATTATTCATTGCAGTGCTTGATCAATAATTCATTCAGATTTTGATTTGAACTCGGAGTAATCAATGGAATCTGAAGAAGTTTTGAAGGCTGTTTTCCCTTTACTGGAGGGTGTTGATCTTGCTTCTTGTATGGCTGTCTGTAAGCAGTGGAAAGAGATAGCTAAAGACGATTTCTTTTGGAAATGTTTGTGTGCCAAAAGATGGCCATCAATCTGCAAACGACCTAATCCTCCTACGCTAACCTACTACAAATTATACAAAACCTTCCATAAACGCCAGCAACGCAGAACTCTTCTTCCACCAAGAATTTCTTTTGATGATTTGGAGTTTTTCATTGACATTTGGGCTGAAAATTTACTTCTCTTCTCAGAAGTGATACCTGGCTCTGTCCTGCAATCAGGTTTTAAAAGTCCATCATCTGGAGTATGTGACTTGCTCAAATTTCACCTGGAGGGTTCTGAATACAAGATGACTTTTCCAGTTGAACCTAGGTTTACTATCCCTTCAGGACAAAATCAGAATGTTAGCGTCTCTGTGATGGTTGGGCGGAAGGATACAAATAAGGTTGCACGCATCATAAATAAGTCCATGTTCGATTATATTGATCGGTCATCGTATAGAGCTTTGGCATTTGATTACCTAGACATATCCCCTGGCTACCCCTTTTTGTCCGGTATCCGGTCATGGATCTCTTTGCTATTCATGGAAGATGTAAAAGAAGATCTTATGGATGTATTTGGGATCCAAATGGATTTCTGTGATGTGGCAAATTCTAAGGAAGAAGTCTTGTGGCTAATGGACATGCTAGACTGGAAGTGAAAAGTGCGATGTTCTCAGCATTGCCTCAGAAATAATTGCACATTGTGGTTTCATGTAAACTTGTCTTGTTGATATATTATGTGCATTACAAGGTTTTACGATCTTTTTATCTGCACAAATTTGTATAATTGGTCATTGTTGTTAATATCTTGAATTTTTGGGTATGTAAATACTCTATAACTTCCTCGTCACTAATAAATGTTTTTTATTTTATTTTATTTTTTTTTTATTTTTTTTTATGTATGTATTGATGCACATTTATATGGCTCATTGTAGGTGTTACAGGAAATTACCATGCGGTAACATTTTATTTCTAGTTTATTATGTTATTTCTAGTTTATTATGTTTTGGTGAAATATTAGTTGAGGGGAAAGAGTTTTAGGATATTCCAATAGGTCATATTGTAATATGCTCGAGTTCTCTGTATTTGAGAGTTGGGTTTTACCGGAGTCATCTCTTAAATTCAAATTTTCTGTCTCAATCGGTATTAGGAGCCTCGACTTGACACTCCTGTGCTGGATGCAACGCACAATCTGATGGAAAATGAGGCAATGGAGATGAGATCAAGGTTTTGGAGCTTCACATGCTACATGCTACAAAAGTAGCAAGAAAAAAATGATGGCTGCAATAGATAAATTTCTGGCCGGTTTTGATGAAATCCAAACAATGCTCAAAAATCGATTGGAACTACCAGGAAAACATGATGAATTTTATTTTATGACGTAGCTGGAGAGTGATAGAATTATTAGGCCTAAGACTAGTGAAAGGCCCAAATCTGCAGTGTGGAGAACGTATGTCCGCAAGGGTAAAAAAGAGAATAAGCAGGCTATTAATAACAGGGCAGAGAAACTCATTGAATTCTAGGAATTTCAGTTACACATAGGGAATAAATTAAGGAGGGTAGTAGGAGATTGCTCATGAATAATTATTATTATCATTGAATTAGGAGATATTATTTTCTCTAGAGGAGCTTTGCTCTGGGTTATACGTTGTATCATAATTTTCCCTTTTTCCATAAAACAATAAATTTCCATTTCATCTATCGATTTACTGTTCACAAATTCATATTTTTCTGTGATTCTATCATTGGTCTGACCTGCCGGATCTTCGAGAAGTACCAGTGATCTTTGTGTACGTTGTACATGCCACCGAAGCTGTTAGATCGAATGGAAACAGTTGAAGCAAGACTCTCAGCAGTGGAAAAATCTGTTCGCCAGGAGTTGAAGGAATTTCGCGAAATGATGATGAGCGAGTTCACGAGGTTGTTAGAGCAACGACCAATTGAAAAGGGGGAACAAGACAAGGGGGAACAAGACGCGCATTCTGAAGACTCAGTGACAGAGTATAAGATGGCAGTGAAGAAAGTTGAGTTACCATCATTTGATGGTGACGATCCAGTGGCCTGGATCACGCGAGCTGAAACGTATTTTGAAGTTCAAGGGACATCGGAGGAGGTGAAAGTCAGATTGGCAAAGCTAAGCATGGAGGGAACAACAATTCACTGGTTTAATTTGTTGCGTGAGACAGAGGACAATTTGAATTGGGTGAAGTTGAAACAAGCGTTAATTGAAAGATATGGTGGGAGACAAACGGGAACAGTTGATGAATACATTACCACTTTTGAATATGTATCGTCACAAGTAGCAAGACTACCGGAGGAGCAGTACCTTGGGTACTTCATGGGAGGACTCAAGAACCACATTCGCTTGAAGGTGCGTACATTTAATCCACAAACCAGATTGCAAGCAATGAAGATTGCCCGTGACGTCGAAACAGAATTACGCGGGTCTCTGATTCCAATAGGTGGTAGTGTGGGTGGGCTTCGCAGTTGGAAGGGAAGTGGGCCAAGTGGATCGGGGCCCAACGGAAAGAAAGGATTTGGAATTCATTATAACCCCGGTTCCACCCGAGCTGGAAGTGGGTTTAATAATAACTTAACCGGGTCAATGTACAGCAAAACCAGTTCGACTCAATCTGCCTCAAATGCAAACTCGAACGTTTCTCATAATGTAGCGAGATCTGGAAATGATGAGGGGAGAAGAGTCAGCGGCGAACGCAACCGTGGCCTCAAGCATCTGCCGTATTCGGAATTGATGGAGCGGCGAACACGAGGGTTGTGTTTTCGTTGTGGGGAAAAATATCATCCTCTTCACCAGTGTGCTGAAAAACAGCTCCGATTGGTGATTTTGGGAGACGACGAGACGATTAAGGAAGAAGGTGAGGTGATTGCCATAGAAGCTTTGGAGGATGAGGATGAAGTTCTTGATTGCAATTCCATGGGACTGTTTGATATGATTGAAGCAAAGAAAAATTTAGATAAAACGCCTCCAACTACTTTGCGCCTCAAAGGAAGTCTAAAGGGGGTTTCCATCGTGGTTTTAATCGATAGTGGCGCCAATCACAATTTCGTCTCACCCCGTGTTGCTACTGCGTTGGGATTAATAGTGGAACAAGAAAGATCGATGGGAGTAAGGTTGGGAGATGGCCACCGTGTGTCCACTAGGGGGAGGTGCAGAAAATTGCAAGTACAATTAGATGATTTCACCACTAACATTGATGCTTTTGTTTTGGAATTAGGTGATCTGGATATGATTTTGGGGGTGGCTTGGTTGCAAAGGTTTGGGAAGGTGACCTTTGATTGGGAGAAAATGACCATCAATTTTCAATGGGAAGGAAAAATGGTGGAACTACATGGTCAGTTCTTTACCACAAAAGACTTGGCTAATTCTAAGGCACTTCAAGGGCAAACTGAAACACTGTATAGTTTGTTGGAAGAAGAATTGGGTCAAACTTCAAATGAAGAATTACGGGAGCTAACTGAAGATCAACAACAAGAGCTTCAAGACTTGTTGGAGAATTTTAAGGGAGTTTTTGAAGAGAATACTGGGCTGCCTCCTGAACGAGATATAACTCATGCAATTGAATTGAAGAAAGATGCAGGTCCTGTGACTGTTAGGCCATATCGTTATCCTCACCACCATAAGGAAGAGATCGAAAAACAAGTTCAGAGCATGCTGACCCAATGTATAATTCGAAACAGCTCTAGCGCATTTTCTAGTGCTGTCATTTTAGTTAAAAAGAAAGATGGGTCATGGAGGATGTGTGTTGATTATAGAGAATTGAATAAGGTTACAATGGCAGATAAATATCCAATTCCAGTAGTTGACGAATTATTGGATGAACTACATGGAACGAAATTTTTCTCAAAACTTGATTTGAAATCCGGTTATCACCAAATAAGGGTGAAAGAAGGGGATGTGCATAAGACGACATTTCGAACTCATGAAGGACATTATGAGTTTCTAGTGATGCCGTTTGGGCTGACGAACGCACCAGCCACTTTCCAATCCACCATGAATCAGATTTTCAAGCCACACCTCCGTAAGTTTGTCTTGGTATTTTTTGATGATATCCTAGTATATAGTAAGGGATGGGAAGAACACTTAGCACATTTATATCAAGTGCTGGAGATTTTACAATACCACTGTTTTGTCGTTAATAAAAAAAAATGTAATTTTGCTAGTAGGAAAGTGGAATATTTGGGTCACGTAATATCGGAACAGGGTGTGGCTGTGGATCCATCTAAGGTTAATAGCATTTTGGAGTGGCCAACCCCCCATAATGTCAAAGGAGTGAGGGGATTTTTGGGGCTGACCGGTTATTACCGGAAATTCATTGTTGGCTATGGAAAGATAGCTAAACCATTGACAGAACTAACAAAAAAGGAAGGATTTCATTGGGGTACAGAAGAGTTGAAGGCCTTTGAGAATCTTAAAAGAGTTATGGTGCAAGCCCCAGTTTTAACATTACCAGATTTTTCACAACCTTTTGAGATTGAATGTGATGCATCCGGAAGAGGAATAGGTGCAGTTTTAATGCAGAAAAAGAAGCCTATAGCATACTTCAGCAAGGCGTTGTCTAAGAATAATTTAAGTAAGTCTGCGTATGAGAAAGAATTGATGGCGTTGGTGTTGGCAGTTCAGCATTGGCGTCCGTATTTGTTGGGAAGAAGATTTGTGGTGTACTCCGACCAAAAGAGTTTACGACACTTGCTCGAACAACGCATCACTACGGCTGATCAGCAGAATTGGATAGCAAAATTATTGGGCTATCACTTCGAAGTGGTATACAAGCCAGGTCCAGAAAATAAAGCTGCTGACGCTCTTTCAAGAATGCATGAAGAAGCAGAGTTGAAAGGGATTACTTCTTTTCCGATATGTATGCAAGAGCAACAAATTCAGCAGGAAGTTATGAATGATTCCCAATTGCAGAAGGTGATAATAGAGCTACAACAAGACCCTGCATCCCGGCCAGATTTCCAATTAATCAAAGGGAGACTTTTCTACCGTAGCAGACTGGTGTTATCGTCAAATTATGGATGTATACCTTTATTGTTGAAAGAATTTCACTCATCGCCCACGGGTGGCCATTCAGGTTTTCTACGCACATATCGAAGGATAGCAGGAAATCTTTATTGGGCAGGAATGAGAAAGGCAGTTATGGAATTTGTGCAGAGTTGCGACGTGTGTCAACGCCAAAAGTACGTTGCGTCCTCTCCTATGGGTTTGTTACAACCCCTCTCAATTCCGGAGAAAATTTGGGATGATATTTCGATGGATTTTATCACTGGTCTCCCAAAATCGAAGGGGTTTGAAGCAATTTTTGTAGTGGTGGATAGATTATCCAAGTATGGACATTTTATTCCGTTAAAACACCCATATACTGCGAGGAAGGTGGCTGAAATCTTTATTAAAGAGGTGGTGCGTCTTCATGGGGTGCCACAATCCATTGTAAGTGATCGTGATCCATTGTTTGTGAGTCTATTTTGGAAAGAGTTGTTTCGCTTACAAGGAACGATGTTGAGTATGAGTTCGTCATATCATCCAGAGATGGATGGGCAAACGGAGGTGGTGAATCGGTGCTTAGAAGCATATCTTCGCTGTTTTGCATCGGAGCAACCGAAGGAGTGGTCGCAATGGATTCCTTGGGCTGAATTGTGGTATAACACCACATTCCATGTGTCTACAGGAACTACACCGTTTGAGGCAGCGTATGGAAGAAAACCACCCACTGTGGTTAGATATTTACAGGGAGAAACGAAAGTAGAAGCAGTAGCAGCTGAATTGGTTGATCGTGATGAGGCTTTACGTCAACTTAAGTATCATTTGAACAGGGCCCAAGAACAGATGAAGAAGTATACGGACAAGAAAAGAAAAGCATATTCATTTGAAGTGGGTGAGTGGGTATTTTTGAAGCTCCGGCCCCATAGACAACAGACGGTGACTAGAAGGATTAATCAGAAACTGGCTCCAAGGTACTTTGGACCATTTCCGATCCTAAAGAAAATAGGGGCAGTATCCTATAAGTTGAAGTTACCTGAAGGAAGTAGAGTGCATGCAGTGTTTCACATTTCACAACTCAAGAAAGCTATTGGAGACTATTCTGCTGAACCTCAACTACCCGACGGGTTAGAAATGGAAGCAGAAGAGGGGGAAGAACCGGAAGAATTGCTGGCTGCAAGATCAGTGATGAAAGAAGGACGGTTGGTGCGACAATTGCTGGTACGTTGGAAAGGAAGAGCTGTAGAAGACACAACTTGGGAGGATGAATTACTACTAAAAAGTCAATTTCCATCTCTTAGCCTTGAGGACAATGCTGCAGTTCCTGATGGCGGTAATGATAGAATTATTGGGCCTAAGACTAGTGAAAGGCCCAAATCTGTAGTGTGGAGAAGATATACCAACATGTTGCATGATAAAAGAAAATTTGGTGTAAAACAAAAGCTTCATATTTTATTTAATTATTTATTTATAAAATCACGTGTATTCCTATTATTTGTGATATAAGGCAATCCAATTCAATGTCAAAAATAAAGCAACGTGAACAAGCAAGGCATTCAAGCATTGTAAGCCCAATCAATTTTTGGCTTATTTAAAATTGGTTTGTCACTGCCCATCCTAAACCTAACACAGTTAATCCTTAATACTTCTAAATTAGAGAATTAACTAGCCAATAAATCAACACATACATAAAAAAGAAATCAAATCATCCAAAGTCAATATAAAATAAATCATTAGATAGTGAAAATAAATTACTAAATGATTTGAATAAAATAGATTATTAACCTATTATAGCCACTCCAAAGTGGTCCTTCAGAATAAATAAACTAAATAAATAATTAAAATAAACAAATCTAAGGGTTCTAATTAATTAATTAAAAAAACGAGGGCATTACAAAATCCTCATCTAACCAAATTTCATTGATTTTTTAGAGACTAAATTTAAACTCATTAATTATTCAACTGTTAAAAAATTAACATTATTAAGCATTAAAGACTTAAATGAAAATATTTGCATTTTGTAGAGATTTAAACTAAAATTTTATTTTGTAAGGATTGAAATTAAATTTTTTTGCCTTACATAGACTATTTTCATATTTAATCCTCAATTGATTCATAATGAAAGTATTATGGTAATGTTTTATTAATAATTATGGATTTTCTTTCCACTCCTATTTTCTTAAACATTCCCAAAAATATAGATTTCTTTTGTCATCTTCTCCAAATTTACACTTTCAATTGGAGGGAATTTGTCTAAAGTTGCACATTCTAAACATGTCTTTATAAACCTCGACCCTATTCATCTTTCTAAATCTTTCACGTTTTTTCTTAAAAAACATATAAACATTAAAGGAAGTAATATCATATTATAAGGTCAAATTATTAATAAGAGAAATTATGATCATCTTCAATACTTCAATACATAATAATCACAACAGAACAAGCATAAAACAATCCAATTCTATAATTGATCTTAAACTCTATTTCATATTTTAGTACCATTTTAACTATGAAGTACTTGCAAAAGTAAGAGTAAAGTATTGCAAACATAACTTCCACGGTTATATTTCCTTTTTGGATTATTTAACAAATCTCCGTGGGGCAAGGGCACTTGTTAGTATTTCTCTTAGAATTGCTACAACCTTTAGAAAAAAAAAAGAAGTGTTATGACCTGTAATTTTAATGTATGAATTTTGTTTTAGAGTGTTTAGATGAAAACAACAAAAATAGAAAGTGGAAGCAACAATAATATAAAGAACCAAAACAATGAGAATTAATAATGTTCAAAGTAAAATAATAAATATGTGTTCATTTATGTGTATGCCTTGGATAGTGTTAGTTGGATCTAACATAATAGATTACAAAACTAAAAATAGTTAAAAAATTTACAACTAGCAAATTAGAAAATATTGTAACATGATAGAACAAATTGGTAAGTGGACAATATATAAAGCATATCAATCCCATTTCTAAAATCACAACAACACAAGTCATTTCTAATATTTCTATAACACTATGAAGATCTTTATTCTCTTTATTATCACCTTTGCATATGGTTTTTTCGGAAATGTTGTTTCAAATGGTAATTTTTTGCCGTATGAAGCTATCTTCAACTTTGGTGACTCTACAAGTGACACCGGAAATGCTGCAACTGATTATCCATCTATGAATAAAAATAGTGTCTATGGCTCCACGTACTTTAAATATCCATCAGGACGTATGTCGAATGGACGACTCATCATAGATTTCATAGGTATTTTTACACATATTATTTTTACTTTTTAGATAATTTTTTCTTATTCAAGAAATGATAAATAAGAAAAATACTAGTTAGCACTCTGCAATAATCTATTTTCTATAAGTATTGAAATAAAATCTATAATACTTAATGTTGATATATTTTATATTAAAAAATTAACTAGCTCATGATCATTAAATTGTAGCTGAGGCATACGGGTTGTCATTTTTGCCGGCCTATAAGAATATCACAAAAAGCCAAATAGATATAAAGAAGGGAGTCAATTTTGCATATGCCGGTGCCACTGCACTTGATTTTGATTATTTCATACGTAATTATCTCCCACCACCTAGAACAACTAATTCACTACAAGTGCAACTTGATTGGTTTAAGACATTAAAATTCTCCTGTGTAAAAGCAAAGAAGGTTTTGTCATAACTCCTTGCATATTATTTTATTTTTTTCTCAAATACTTAGATTTTTCTCAATATTACTAAAACAAATTTTGTTTCATTGTGGCACTGAGTGTGACAACTATTTTAAACAATCATTGTTCCTTGTTGGAGATATCGGTGGAAATGATATTTTTTCACATATGACAAAGAAAACTGTTATAGAATTGCGAGAAATAGTTCCTTCACTGGTTGAATCAATTACAAATACCGCTGCAGTATGTTATATCAAATTGAAATAGTTAACAATAACTAGGTTTAAATTATATAATTAAAAAGTGTGACCGCACAATATAAAATTAGGAGACCTAATATTTTATTATTATTATTATTATTATTATTATTATTGTATTTGTTGTCAAATGCACAAGAGATGATAACTTTTCACAAATCATTATTTATATATATATATATATATATATATATATATATTCTACCTAATATAGATTAATACCAAATTATATTACATGACAAGCTAATAGATTATAAAATTATTTTACATCAGTTCAACTAATCAAAAATATTTTACAATAAAATATGGAAGATTTTGAATTTGACACCAATAAAGTATGAAACTTGAGAAAACAAAATAAATAAATAAAGTAGATTTGAGTATATTTCAAAATAATTTGTATCCAAATATTTTGAATCAAACATATGCATGTATAGATAGAGACATATGCCCGTAATATTTTGTAAGTATATATTAACAAAATATTTGATACAAAAATATTTTGTAATAGAAAATTAAGATACCATCGATAAAACAAATATTAGCGTGTATACAAATACTAGAAATAAGGTTTAATATGAAATAATAAAGATCAAAACAGAAAAAACAAATAATAAATTACAAGTTTCTTTTTTAGTCAATAAAAAATTACAAGTTGAAAAGTAATAAAAAACAATTGTATCCAAAAAAAAAATTGTTAGTAGAATAAGTTTGTTTTTTAAGCTATAAGCTGAAGTTCTCCTCTACCAAGCACATTCTAAAACTCATAATTATCAAGATAAAAAACTGAAATGAAAATTATCAAAGTAAATAATCAACATTTAATGGGGGATGTGATAAAATGCACACTCAAATTCACATCATTCAATCCAAATTTAGGTAAATGTTGAGACTAAAATTTTAAAACTTTCTTTTTTTACAAGAAAATATTATTAAAACTGTTTATGTAGAACTACAAATTCCAACACTCCTTCTGATATGCCACGGCATTTATGTCTTGAAATGTCTCTTTAAATAAATAAAATGATTTTCTAAAATGGAACAAATATTATTGCACAAAAAATATATATCTGAATTATCACAATCTTTGTGCCTTGTTTATCCAACAACTACTTTGTAAGGTCCCTTCTTGTACTCATGGTGCAATTGCAAAAAGAGGCTGCATAAAACACAAGTGTAAATTAAGTGTTTCAGTTAGACAAAAATAGTATCGCAATTCTATGCAGTTCAAATACGCGTAGTTTCACACTGTAGTGCATCTCAGCCATTGATCTCAGATTATACGGTTCAGATAACAGTCAATTTTACTATGTAAAATTATCTCAGTTGTTGATCTAAACCAGACGGCTCAGAGTTGTAATTGTGCCTGAATCCACAAAAATAGGTGTGTGTGTGTGTGTGTGAGAGAGAGAAAAAAAGTACCGTGTCTACACTGACTGGTTTCCCATCTTCTAATAGTATCTCAGTTATTGTTCCTGATTGATCAGCCTGAAAAGCAATGAATGACAACCAAGTAATCAGAATTGTTTTTCTAAGGGCTAAATGACTATCACAAACACTTAAGATTGAAGGCATGTTTGAGTGTATGAAAGACACTCACACAACATTGACATGTGTATTTATATATACAGACAGTTACTTCTATTTCTTATATTATTATCAGTGTCAGCATGTAATATTGTTGAATAGGAGCTATAGCATAGTAGAATTTGAACACAACTCTATTGTTCTGTGATACGCTGTTTAATTTAAAATGTTGTCAAATAGCAGCAATAGTGGTGCTACAACACTATTGCATAGTACAATTTGAACAAACTGCTATTTTATGCGATCCGCTAGTGACAACATTGTCTAGGTGTTGGTGTTCGCATCATGACCGTGTCTGTGTTAGGGATTCTTAATAAATAAGTAACAAGAACTAATGCAAAAGAATAAGAAGGAAATAACAAAGTAGAACAAAAACAATGTGTATGGGAGTACTACAGTGAAAGAACCTTTTATATGATTTATGTATTTTATTACATAGGACTATATTCAAAAGTAACTATGAGATAAATTTCCAGATTATAAAGAGGAAAACAAATCAAGAAAGTAAGTAAAGTTAGTAAAAAGAGAAAGAAATAAAGAAAAGGATGCAAAACAAAACCATCATAAAAAGGATAAATACACATACTTCAATTTCATTCATCAGTTTCATAGCTTCAATAATGCAAACAACCTGCCCTTTCTGAACTTTATCTCCCACCTGAAACATCAACAAAGGAATGAGGCTATTAATCATTTTATTTAACGAAAACAGTAATAATTAGTTGTAACACCTAGTTGTATAATTTGTAATATTGACACCTAAAAAATAACTTCACCGTTATATTACATATATTAGTGAAGTTTGAGTAGAAGTGCACTCGGATCACATAGGTAAGGTCTTGGGTTCAAGACTAGAAAAAATATGGTTCAAAGGAGAGAGACCCCGCTAAAAGTGACCAATCAGGTTCTCCATCAAAGATTAGTCATCAGTAAAAGCATAAAGCCAGTAGATACTTCACACCAATAAAATGATTATATACATACACACAAACACATAAAAATACATTAATACTAATACATGCCTTGACAAATGGTGGTTCACCAGGTCCGGGACATCGATAGAAAGTTCCTGCCATTGGACATTTAAGCCGAGGATGAGATGATGCACTGGTTTTTCCAGGCGCAGGCAAGGCAGGAACTGCTTTTGAAGGTGGAGCGCTTGCAGGAGCAGAAACAGCAACTGGAGGTGGTGGTGCTTGTGGAGAAGCATATGCCGGATAGGGATATGGTTGTGACACTTGTGGAGGAGGCTCCAAAGCTTCCTTTTTCCTTATTGTGAGTTCATAGTCTGCTTGCTTCAGTTGCAGCTCCACAATATCTCTAGAATCCACAAGTCTGCAAACAAAACAAAAAATATCAGTGTTTTCAAATAGCAGCTATAAGTATAACGGTACTATAGCGCTGTGGTGTAGTGGAATTTGAACAAACTCCTATTGTTCCGCAATACGCTAATTAGTACTAAGTGTTGTCAAATAACAGCTAGAGTTTATAGATGTGTTATGGCATTGAAGCTTAGCAGAACTTGAACAAACTATTATTTTTTGCGATCTGCTATTGACAACACTAAATGATATAAACGAAAGCTTCATATCCTAATGTGTGCAGAAGCTTAGTCTTACTTAATAAGTTCTGAAACTTGATTCATAAATGTGGAAACTGAAGATGCATCAGTAGAAGTGCTTGGACCAGAGGGTTTCCCATTGTGGTTATCTTCCTCTTTTGGTGAAGCAACTTTAGGTTCATTGACCAATACAGGTGCAGAATTTGAAGAATTTTCAATAGTAGCAGCCTAAAAGATAAAAATCAGAGTAAATGGTTACTATTAATTTATATTACAATTACAATAAATCGTAGCAGCGTTAGGGATGATGAAAATTTATCATTCAAAGTAAACTCGATGAGAACTAACCTCATTAGGATGTGCTTGAACCTTCCAGACAGAAGATTGCTTCCTTTCAAGGCACTGTAAGACACAGCAACAACGATCAAACACATAAATAATGAGGAAGAAAAATATAGCTGCAAAGCCTCGGAGACAATTTTATTGTTAATATTCAGTGAATTCAGAATACAAATTACAAACAAATATTGTTTTGACGGATAAATTATGAGTTTCTCCGGTTTTAAACAAATTAGAAGCTGAGGGAATAACTACACTGTTTGCAGTTACATCTGTGGCAACAGATTCATCAAATGCAATGAATATAATGCACTTCTTCTATTTATGAATCTCCACCCTGCAGAAAGTACTGCAATAGTGGGGGATAAAATACTACTATGTTTCTATAGATCAAAATATGTATCAACTGTAAAGTGTGAGACAAAAAGAAAGCTTCAAATAAAATAGTACTTCAAGGAACAAAAGGTTTTCTTTTTTCCCAAAAAAGTAAAGAACACTCATAACTCAACACAGAAAACACAATGTTCACCAACCAAAAAAACATAGAAAACAGTGATGTGGATTTTTTTTTTAATTACTAATTTATGCTAAAGTGTAAGTATATACAATAACTTGACAATTGATACATGCTAAAACAAGAAATAAGTTAACAACACAGCACCCAAAATTAAAAAAGAAAACAAAAATAAAAATCAGCCAATAAGCTTGAATTCAGGCAAACAAATTGAAAAAAAATAAACCTTCAATTTGGTCCCTAAAATATCACTCTCACTCTATTCTATAGAGTCCCTGAACTATAGAAATATAATAAATAATCCATAAACTATTAACTATTACTAATCCATCAAATTAGTCCTTCAATTATTTTGAAAATATGAGAAAGTGATAGTTGATAGTCTAGAGACTAACATGGTAAATTGAGAACAGTTTAAAGACTTTTTATTACATTTCAATAGTTTAGGATCAAATATAATCTAGGAATCAAATTGAATGTTTACTCAATTGAGCATTCTCAAACACCATACATATAAGCAGACATAAGAAACACCATTCTCAAAAGTGATTTTTTTTACTAAATAAGCTGTAAAATTAATCACAGTCCAAAATCTGAAGAAGAAAAAAAAACTATGTAAAATTAATTATTCAAACTTAAAAATAAAAAATAAATAATAAAAAGATTCAAATTTGACAACACAATTACACACCTGAATCCCAGTTGAAACTGAATCACGACTCACAGATCCAAATGACTGAGATTTGCTAAACCCCAATTGAATATTCTTTGTTGGGGTCTGAGATTTCAAACCAAAATGATGAAAAGAGAGACATTTGGGACAAGGGACAGTGAAAGAAGACATTTTGAACAAAACCCACGAATCAAAAAGCGATGATTCTTGATTAAGAACTCAAATGGCGAAATGGGTCGGTGTGAATGGAATATAAAGGTTTTGAGAGGCGATTAGATCGAAGAGAGAATGGAGAGTAATACGAAGAAGGAACAGAACAGAAGACAATGTGAGTGGTTTTGACAATGTGAGTTCGATGATAACAATGAGACCATCAACGTCACGATTTCAATTTCGAGTTCAACTAACTTGAACAATAAATTTTCGGTCACTGGATTTTGCTTGCATTTGTTTCTCCCATTAAGAACGTAAATTTAGTAACTTAATTTACGAAATATAAATTTAGCCTAATAAATTTTCTAATCCAAGACATCAAACTTAACAATAATATTTAATGATTTAATTTTTTTTTTAATCATCTAACATCAATAAAATGTCACTTGAACTTTTTAAGATACTTTCTGAAATAGTTGATGAAAAAAATATTTTGATGAATTTTAATTAATTTAATAGAATAATTTAATATTTTATAAATTTAATACATTTAATACAAACCAACGAATAATTACATATTTATGACTAAAAATGAAAATTTATTCATAAAAATATATTTTGGTGAATTTTAATTAATTTAATAAAATAATTTAATATTTTATAAATTTAATACATTTAATACGAACCAATGAATAATTATATATTTATGACTAAAAATGAAAGTTTATTCATAAAAATTTATTTTGAGTATGAAATAAAAAAAATTAATTTATATACTTATAGTGAAAATCACCTTTAACTTTTCCTTTGGTCTTAAAAAATTTAGATCAATCAAATTTGATGTATTTGACATTAAAAAGAATATTGAGACAAAAAATATTTATATTTAAATTTAGACTAAATTTCTAATAAAAATTGATAGTTGTAAAAAATAAGTTTAATTATATTTTTTGTTCCCTTAACTTTTGTTTTAAAATCGGTTTTGTTCTTAAATTTTAAAATCACAAAAAGAAACCAAAACGAAAGTGTTGGGGAGTTCGAGGGAGCCTGACATTCGGAATGGGCTAAACAACGATTAATAAGAGACTTAGACACCACATCTCAATCCAAAACCTTAAGACATTAGGATTATGAATCATTCTTCTTATATATAATCAATACAACATTCATTCCCGGTCAATATGGGACTAACCACTCATAATTGAATATCCAACAATCTCCCCCTCAATTATGAGTCCCCACCACTAGACTTGATCCACTTGATCACTGAGTCTTTTTTTTTTATTGACCACTAGACTTGATCCACTTGTTCCGAGTCATTTTTGGTCCACCACTAGACTTGATCCACTTGATCTAAGTCCTTTATTTTGCTCCCCCACCAAGTCAAACCAGGCTCTGATACCACTTGTTGGGGAATTCGAGGGAGCCCGACATTTGGAATGGGCTAAACAAGGATTAATAAGAAACTTAGACACCGCATCTCAACCCAAAACCTTAAGACATTAGGATTATGAATCATTCTCCTTATATATCCAATACAGCCTTCATTCTTGACCAATGTGAGACTAACCACTCATAATTGAATACCTAACAGAAAGGAAAAAGGGAACCCGCTGAATTAGAAGAACAAAGAAAGAACTATATGATATTTCTTTCTGTTTAAAGGATGTGACTCTACAATACAGAAATAAAGGCAAATAAGTACAATGCAGTATGAAAGCTTTCACATTAAAAATGGGCAAATTCAAACAACTACAATTGCAACAGACTATTCAACAAACATATTCTAAATATTATATATTGAAATTTGTTCAAATGAATAAAGTTGACGACTCCATTTAATGTAAGAAGTATTAGTGAAAATTATATAAAACTTTGTTCATAACATTCATATCACATCGTAAGTATGAAAAGATCGACACAACGAAGAAAAAAACATATATATATATTTGAAATAACATTTAAAGGAAAAAGTCTCGAGAGTTAATTGGAATATCTTCTCTTAGAGTAATTAAAAAATATGTAAGTCAATTAATTCAGAATGAATTATGATACTTGAATTGATATAAGATTGAAATTGTAATATGTTTTCAATGAATTAGAATCTTATGATAAATTGTGTGTCAAGTCAAACACGAATTTGTAAAATTGATAGTTAATATACTTAGTATGGATACCTCATTTGTTAAATGAAAGTCTAGAGAAATAGGTAAACAGCATAGTTATTCCTTTCAATAATTGATTGTTCGTTGAAATTTATAAATTTTTAGATAACATTTTTGATATCGACGATGATAATAATTGTAGATATCGTGCAGTTACAGATTTATTTGTAATCGATGAGAATTATTTTTTAGGACTATTTCATCAATCATAATCTATTAATTTGTCATGCAATTTTATTTTGTCCTGGTTATTAGAAAATAACTACCGCATCCTTAATCCATATTAAGATTAAATGAAACCTATATTTTATTAGGTAGAATGTATACTTGACGATATGTCAAAAGTTATCTTCTCTTGTGCATTTGACATGACATTAGCTCATGATATTGTAAAATGGTTTTAAGCTCACCCAACATTTAATGATTTTATATTAATTGATCAGAGTGAAAGTTTACAACTAATAAATAGTTATGATTTGTATTGATAACACATCAGTCAAAAGTAAGTATTATAATCAAGTGTTAAAACTTAAGATGTGTTATCAACTATATATGTTTTGGCATTAGTAAAAAGATTATGTTTTGATATTAGTACAAAAAATATTCTTAAAGACATAATATACTTCTATATTATCCCTAAATGACACTTATTTTTTCTATATTATTTTATTTGTCTAAACTTATTTTCCTCTATTATAATCTACAACTTCCTAACATCCGTATTTCAAATTCTAAACGATTTTCATTTATATTGGCATAATTTTTTTGAAAACAGTATTAGATGTCATTTAATTAGTTGAATCATGTATATATGTGACTCAATTAGGTCATAAAGTTACTAATTAGGTTATGATAACTGTCTATTCATTTAAATAGCAAATTACTCTTATTTAAGTTTTCAATTAGGTTATAAAATTATTAATAATTTTTATTGGTAACTATTAGATATCTAAAAATCAAATTAATTTTAAAGTCTAACACTGGCTGATATAGTTTTAATATTAAAATTGAACAACAAATTTATACTCTAACTCAATACTTACAAGAAAATTTAGTTGTAATCTTATTGGAAAATTGAGAAGTAATTTTATTTTATCTCAATCTAATTTTGTTGAGATTGATACACGATAATTTTTAGATATCGTAGTGTGTATTTATAATGTTGCTATAATTTGGGCTAAATGCAGAAAAAATCAAATGATAATCTTAATTAATTATTTTCTATAAATGGGGTACACAACCACATATATCCAACACAAGAAAATTTTCGAATGATATTAGTGTGGCTAGGCGACGCATACTTCCTTCGTTTCAAATTATAAATTAAATGTTTTTAAACAAATTAAAATATATAATTAATTTATATAAATTAATCTACAATCTAAACAATTCACTTCCACCAAAGAAAATATTACACGTGGGAAGTTTTACACAAACAAAACAATTAATGTCTTTCTAATATATTTTCATTCAATTTACCGAAACCTTAATTTTCTAATGTAATCAATATTGTAAATGATTATTAAATCAAATTTGGAATAAAAAATAATGAAATAAGATATTCAAGCATATTCTAGAAAATTGATTTGTGGGCATTCTATTATAGCAAACAACTTCTGCATTGAAATGAAATATTTTTCATTAATTTCATTTTCTCCATTTTGTTTATTGTTGAATTAAATTGTTATATTAAATTTTGTCATTTTCAATTTCTTTCCCTTATTATCTACTTTATCAAACATAGTACAAATAGAAAAATTAAAAAAGTTAATGAATTTTTTTTATATTTATTATGTGAACGTAAATTAATCGTTGACAAATAAAACTATTCATAAAGACATAACTAAGTTTTATTGTATTTATAAATAATATATCAAATAGAAAATAAATCAATATTCATTTTACAACATACATATATATTTCTCCTAATAATGACAAAGTCTAATTTTGTTCATAACTCATCAAAGAAATTCTTTTTCAATGTTTGTATTACAAGTTCTAAGCTATTTTGAAAGTAGCAGGTCTAAGAGAAGGGTTTGCAAAAGGGCCTTCGACCAATCCTTTTGCTATTAGTTTATAAGCTCCTTCGGTTAAGTGAGCTCCATCCCAATCTATTAGTTTTGAAGGATCGGAGCAAATTGTTGTACTGGGATTTCCACAAAATAAAAGTGCATTAACATGGTATGGTCCTTCTCCTCCACAACATCCCTTTCAAAATCTCAACTTTATCAGAAGTAAAGCCTACATCATTAATGTAGATAAAATAATATATGTGATTAAATGAGTTTCACAAGAAAAAATCATTCTAAATTTATCAAGAAAAAAAAAATAATTGCTCCACACACCATATTGTTGTGGAGCTTGATATAAACGTTTGGTGGCGCCGTAGTAGTCAAAGTATATTATCTTTGCTTGAGGATGCTTCTGTTTTAATGTCTATAGAATTTTTGAGTTGTTCATTATAGTATTCAGTGAAAGTGTTGTAAGCTATCAAGAATCCAAATTCATCATAGTCTTCTTTCTTCTTACTATTCACAAAGTTCAATACGCTAGCATTACACCCCAATGGAAAGTTTCCTGGAATTACTAGTTCTATTGCTCCTTCTTCAATTAATGCCTGACAAAAGAGAAAAATAAATCATTATTAAATTTATCCAACACTAATATTTATTCAATGATATATATATATATATATATATATATATATAATTGAAACCTAGTTATTTTTAACTATTTCAATTTAACATACTGTGGCGGTATTTGTAATTGATTCAACCAGTAAAGGAACTATTTCTCGCAGTTCTATAACAGTTTTCTTTGCCATATGTGAAAAAATATCATTTCCACCAATTTCTCCAACAAGAAACAATGATTGTTTAAAGTAGTTGTCGCACTCTGTGTCACAACAAAACAAAATTTGTGTTAGTAGTATTGAGAAAAATCAATGTGTTAGAGAAAAAAATAAAACAACATGTCTGGAGTTATGAAAAAACCTTCTTTATTTTTACACAAGGATGATTTTAGCATCTTAAACCAATCAAGTTGCACTTTCAGTTAATTATTTGTCCCAGGTGGTGGGAGACCATTACGTATGAAATAATCGAATTCAAGTGCAGTGGCACCGGCATATGCAAAATTTACTCCCTTCTTTATATCTCCCTGGTTTTTGGTGATATTCTTATAGGCCGACAAAAATGGCAACCCATATGCCTCAGCTACAAATAAATGACCATGAGCTAGGGAATTTTTTAATAAAAAATATATCAACATTAAGTATTATAGATTTTAATTCAATAATTATATCAAATAGAGTATGTTAGAGTGTTCGCTAGTATTTTTTTTATTTATCATTTCTTAAATATGAGTAAATTTAGTTTAAAAATTAAAAATAATATGTGTAAAAGTACCTATGAAATCTATTATGAGTCGTCCATTCGACATACGTCCTGATGGATGATTAAAGTACGTGGAGCCATAAGCACCATTTTTATTCATAGATGGGTAATCAGTTGCAGCATTTCCAGTGTCACTTGTAGAGTCACCAAAGTTGAAGATAGCTTCATACGGTAGAGGATTACCATTTGAAACCATATTTCCGAAAAAATCACATGCAAATGTGATAATAATGAGAATAAAGATCTTCATGGTGTTATAGAAATAATAGAAATGAGTTGTGTAGTTGTGATTTTAGAAATGGGATTGATCTGCTTTATATATTGTCCATTTATCCATTTGTCTTGTCACGTTACGATATTTTCTAATTTGTTAACTGTAAATTTTTTAACTATTTTTAGTTTTGTAATCTATGATGTTAGTTCCAACTCACATTATCCAACACATACACATCAATGAACACAAATTTATTACGTTACGTTGAACATTATTTGTTGTGAAAATTATTTGTTGTCATTGTTTTGGTTCTTTATATTGTTATCGCTTCCACTTTCTATTTTTGTTGTCTCGATCTAAACATTCTAAAACAAAATTCATACACTAAAATTCATAACAATTATTCTTTTTTTTAAAGGTCATAACAATTCTAAAAGATATACTAATCAGTGCCATTTTCCCTTGGGGACTTGTTAAAGAATCAAAATAGGAAATATAATTGTGGAAGTTGTGCATGCAATACTTTAAACATGTTTATACAAGTATTTAAGAGTTAAAATGGTACCAAAATGTAAAGAAGTAGAGTTTAAGCTCAATTATAGGATTGCATTGTCTTGTGATTGTTCTGTTGTGATTAATTTATATTGAAGATGATAATATTTTCTCTTACTGATTTGATGTTATTATAAAATATTAATTTTCTATGATTGATTTTAACCTTATAATGTGATATTATTTCCCTTAATGTTTTAATATAACATGATATGTTACGATACAATTCTATTAGAATTATCTGTGGGTTATTTTCACTTATACTATATTATCAATATGATTATGAGACTCATTCATTCGTTATTTTTGTTTGACTGGCTTAACTCAACGTTTGCAAAATCGCAATTATTACAAGTTAAAGATTTTTCAAGTTTAGGAAATATGTGATACTTGGAATTTGATTATAAGTTGTATTTTACTTATTTAATAAGAAACTAATTTTTGTAAGAAAACTTTCTTAGTAAACTTTTGAAATTAAATTAAGAAATTATAGTTAAATCAAATTTATTGAGATTGCACTGTTATATGTAAAGAATAAAGTTTAAAGTGTTCAATGGATACGTTGATAAATGTGGTATTCGAAATCACTTGTAAAAGTTTTATTTTTCTTTGAAAGAGTTTTTTTTAGGGTAAATACCACTTATAATCCTTTAACTTAATTTCAGTTAACGTTTTAGTCATTTATCTTTCTTTTTCCCGATTTGGTCCTTTATTTTAATTTTATGTGACAATTTGATCTTTTATGTTTTAAAATGTCAATAATGTTATCCTTATTTTTTGCAAAAATTCAAAAAATTTATCAAAAATTCAAACAAAATCCATAAAATCAATAATAATCCTCAATATAATGCAATTTAATCAAATTCATAACTTAAATCTTTTAATAAAATCATATTTTCATCTCTAACAACATCAAATAAAGAATGACAAAGATGAGTTTATTTGAGGATTTGAGCTACAAATTTGATAAAATTTATTTTATATAAAAGAATATAACTAAATTTATGAGTTTTGTTTGAAAATTTTGATGAATTTTTTAATTTTTGTAAAAAAAAAAGATAACATTGTTAACATTTTAAAACATAAAAGATTAAATTGTCACTTAAAATTAAAATAAATGACTAAATCGGGAAGAAAAAAAAAGATAAATGACTAAAACGTTAACTAAAATTAAGTTAAGGGACTATAAGTAGTATTTATCTTTTAATTTATCTGTTGTAAATTTTTACAAAATATAGTGTAAATTATTATATATAATGTTTTGGAGTTTAGGGTGTTGCTTTCAAGAGTTTAAAGGTTTTTTAAGAGAAAAATTGAAAGTTTGGAAAAGATGAAGAGGGTCGAGGTTTATAAGGATATGTTTAAGATGTGTAACTTCACACAAATTCCCTACGATTCAAAGTGAAAATCTGGAGCAGGAAAAAATTGGCAAAAGAAAAAAAAATATATATATATATATATATATTGAGGAATTTTTAAGAAAATAGGAGACAAAAAAAAATCCCTAATTATTAACAAAACATTACCGTAATACTATCTTTAAGAATCGATTAAGGATTAAACATGAAAATAGTCCATATAAAAGGTTAAAAAAAAATTAAATCAATCAAATTTGATGTATTTGACAATAAAAAATATTGAGTAAAAAAAATTACTAGTAAAAGTTGATAGTAATAAAAAAAAAGTTTAAATATTGCATATTCAACGCCACATATTTACAAACATGTCATAAAGGAAGATTGAGAGGCTATCTCAAGAGAAATCATCTCCAAATTCAACACTGCATTATTTTACAATAAAAAATATTGAGTAAAAAAAATTTACTAGTAAAAATTGATAGTAATAAAAAAAAATTTAAATATTGCATATTCAACGCCGCATATTTACAAACATGTCATAAAGGAAGATTGAGAGACTATCCCAAGAAAAATCATATCCAAATTCAACACCGCACTATTTAATGTTCTCCATCCCAAACATGTATGCAAATTTTGTAACCAACACAAAAGTTGTCTCTACTGCAATGATTAAGGAAGTTCAAGTTGTATCTAGTACAATGATCTAAAAAGAATAATTTCCTTTGAAACCACGTTTAGGTGGAAAAACATAAAGATCAACCAAAGAAGATATGTTAGGCGTGAATGGTAACAAGTTTTCTTTGGTATAATATTATCACTTCCTTTGAGCTCAAAGGATATGTGTAACAATTCTTTTTTTTTTAAACTAAAATCGAAGATAAAAAATAAATAAAAAAAAAAGAAATAAAAACAGAAAGAAATATTTTTGGATAAAATATTTAAGTCGTAACATAATGACAAAAGTCAACAAATATTTATAAGCAGCGAAAATAGTTTTTGAAATACAAACCCAAAGTATTAAACAGCAAAATACATCAGGGCTATGAAACCTATTAGACATGGTTCATACCACTGGGGTATTCTTGGCAAACACGTGTACAAAAATAATGCCCCAAGAATTTAAACTTCCCCACATCGCATCAAAAGTGGTACAAGGACCCATCAAAATAAAAGTCAAGTTGACAATATGAGGTATAGGTACACTCTTCCAAATTGAAATAAATACATCCATAAAAGAAAGACAATTAAATCCTATACAACCCTCGAATCTGATTGTGCTACAAAATGCTATACAACTTGGGTGATCTCTACGCGGCCCGCAAGATCCTTCTAACACAACATCAGTCAGGTATGTCTAACTACCTTCCCATCTCCAGAGTACTAACTGGTAGGATGATCCTGGTCTCATCTGAGGGCAAAGCCCAGATTTCCATAATAATTGTAAAGGTCACCAACCGAAACTAACAAATATCACATAGTATTTAAATTTTAAATGCACAAAATAACCTTCTAATTTAGCATACTCTTTGAAAGAGTTTTCATATGCCAAACATGCATAATCAAAGTTGAAAAATGAAGCTTTTAACAAAAATGCATTATCGTATTCGAATACAACATTCTTGTAATCGTGTATTCGAATATAGTGCTAATTCACAAGTCAGTAGCAAAATCAGGACAATTGTATTCGAATACAACATTCTTGTAGTCGAATGCAGAGTTGTTTCATAAGTCAGTAGCAAAATCAGGACATCTGTATTCAAATACAACATTCTTGTATTCGAATACAACAGCAGAAAAATGCAGAATTCAACTTTGAAATGGTTTCGAAATCAATCAACACTTACACAAAAATCCAAATAATCACACTTACCAATTAGGGCACAATCACAACAATAACTGAGCATACATATACAATCATCACACTATATCAAACATGACTCGCGTGCCAAGCACTCTAATGCAATGTGTATATGCCCAAAATGCATGAATTTCGAAATTCCAACTAAAACCCTCCTCGAAGGACCGTAAATTATAATTGTATCGCCTATTACAGACCAATACTAATTATTGAGGTGCCACGTATCATGGGTCAGCACGATTTACTAAAAAGCGTAAATCGAAAACGTATCGTCTATCACATACCTGTTTACCGAGGTGCCATCTATCGCGGGTCAACACGATTTACTAAAAAGCGTAAACCATAAACGTACCGCCTATCACAGATCAATACTGTTTATCGAGGTGCCACATATCACAGGTCAACACGATTTACTTAAAAGGTGTCGTCTATCATAGACCTACACGATGCGAAAATCCCCGCAAGGATAAGATGAACCAACATAGCACATGGCATCATCTCATGGCCCATCACGGTTACCACTATCACCATGGCACCATCGCGATCACTATGTACTATGAAATGCATAAGCATACTCTAACTCTTTCCACAATAATCATTGAGTTAATGTAGATATTAAAAGATTCCCCATTTGTAATACTCATTTAACACTAATGATTTTCAAATTCAACACAGAGCATACTCAAACATATAATTTCCACCACCACACATCAAATTTAATCCACAATTCACATTAAATTCGATCAATTCAAATTCCACAAAAACCACACCAAGCTCAATCGTCAATCACCCATAAATTTCCACAAAATTCAAACATAACTCGTGCCAAATTAAGTGTCACAAACCACACCTCAAACATCTCAAATTACATTTCCTCAAAACACGCATAGATGACTTAAATATATTTTCCACCAATTCATAATCGCATTAAATTCATTTTCTACAAATTCACAAATCAAATACATCAAATTTCAACTCCACAAATAAACATATAACATTCTATATGCAAGCTAAAAATTTAGAAGGAGCCCTTACCTTAATGGTAGCTTTAACAGTCGATTACGACACCACGATTAATTCTGATAAAATTTAAGTTTGCGATGTCGCTTCCAAAGTTGGCTCACTAGCACCGTAGCGGTGAGATGAGCAATTTTCCCTTCTATCACTTCTCGAAACGAAGCTCAAACATCGAAGAAAAGTGGAGGTTTGTGATTGATAGTTTTGAAAACTCCTAACACTATTTTTCTTCGTTTTTGAATCAGAGAAGAATAAGGAAGCTGGGAAATCTTCTCTTTCTCACCCACCAAGCCTTGAGTTTATTTTCTTGAAGCAAAAGAAAGCAAGGAAAGCCAAAGAAAAAGAAGGGAGAAGGAGGATGGGTTCGCTCACGAAGGCAGGGGGATCGTTTTCTTTCCTCTGTTTGTTTTCTTTACTTCCTTTTCTTTTCAAACAAATATCTAACAACTCTATACTTAAAACCATATTATACTTAAAACCAAACCCAAACAAATATCTAACAACTCTAACTCACATTATGTATTGAACTTTGTTCTCAATATTATATTCTCACATTAACATATTCTCATATTATATATTGAACTTTGTTCAAATGAATAAAGTTGGCGACTACATCTAGCGTGAGAAGAATGAGTGAAAATTATCTAAGACTTTACTCATAACATTCATATCACATCACAAGTATGAAAAGATCGATACAACGAAGAAAAAACATATTTATATTTGAAATAACATTTTAAGAAAAAGTCTTGAACACAAGAGTTAATCTGAATGTCTTCTCTTAGAGAGTAGTTAGAAATCTATGTAAATCAATTAAGTATAGTCACAATAGTTAGAATAAAGTATAACACTTGAAGTAATGTAAGATTGAAATTGTAATATATTTTCAATAAGAGTTAGAATCTTACGACAAAATTTTGTGTCAAGTCAAACACAAACTGGTAAAATTGATAGTTAATATGCCTAGTAGTGGTTACCTCATTTGTTAAAGGAAAGTCTAGAGAGACAAGTAAACACTGGTGAAACCAAGTTGATTGTATATTTAGAGTTTTGACGTTAACAAAAGTATTTTATGAGAACAATATATTTGACTTCAGAGAGTATGAAAGAAGATTCATGTTTTTGAAGAAAATCTAAAATAAGATTTGATTCAAATTTATAATTGATGAAAATCTAAAATAAGATTTGATTCAAATTTACAATTGAATAAGATTTGTAGAAGATTTGAAGAATAGTTAATTAAGATTTGAAAAAGATTTAATCAAGATTTGAAGAAGATTTGATCAAAACTTGAATAAGATTTTATCAAAATTTGAAAAAGACTTGTAGAAGATTTGACCAAGATTTATTTACAACAAAATATGAATATAATCAATCTGAAGAATTTACAAACTCAATCTAAACAAAATAGAAGCATAATCAATCTGAACAATTTACAAACTCAATATGAACAAGATATAATTCAGAATTAAATAAGGACTAAATTGAAGCCCAAATTTTAACTAAAAATAGATACTTAGGGTTAAAGAAGAAAAGTATCAAAAAAATAGAAAAGAGTAGAAAAAATCAAACTCAAAATTCCAAATTCGTCTTAGAGTTTAAAGAGAGAAACATTTGTTCAGGTTAGAAATATTCTTTGAGTGATATTTTCTTAGAGTATGGGAGTTATTAATATTATTATCAGTTATATTAGAAGCAACTACTCAAGTTCCAATCTTTTGTATCCAATCCGATAGTGGTTTAGCTCCTTCTTCAATATGAGAATGTCGGGTTGTTACAAGAATATTTGGCTTGTTGGATCAAGGTGGTTAATTCCTCAAAAGTTTGGGTTGTTAGGCTGTTTGAGAAGACTAGCTTGGAGGGTCAAATGCTTTGTAATTCAAGGTAATTGAATTAGTGGATTAAAGCCTTCTAAATGAGGGGACTGGATGTAGCCAAGTTAGTGGTGAACCTAGATAAATCTATGTGTCAAATTATTTATGTTTTCATTATTTGCTACATCTGAATTCAATTGCTTTTTATCCAATTAATTCATAAAAACCAACCAATCGTCATCAAATTAGGTAACGTCTGTCAATATTCTTGAGGAATATAGACATTGTACTTTAGGTTGCTTGTGGAGGCATTATAATACAAACTCAAGTGACAAGGTTTGCCAGTATTCTTAAGGATACTAGATATTGTATTGTTGGTTGTTTGCTGAGACATTATAATACAGACTCAAGAAGCAAGATATGGTAGTATTCTTGATAAATCCAAATATTGTACTTTAGGTTGCCTATTGAGGCATTACAATATAGCCTAGAGAGGTAAGAAAACAATACTTAGCTTAAATAAGCTCAAAGAATACTTAACGTCTAAAGAAGTTGAGTTAATAACACTTGAGTTGATTAAGTCTCTCATTGTACTAGGGAAAATCTCTCTGTAAGGAGAGGACTAGATTTACAACAGTTGTTGCGAACTACTATAAATATCTTTGGGTGATTTTTTTCTCCTTTATCTCTTTACTTTTGTTTTTATTCTTTGTCTTATCTTTCATCGTGTTAAGCATTTGTGTTTTACCAAAATATAAGCTTTTGATAAAAAATCTATTTTAAACTAACAAATAAATTTTTTAAAATGGTAAACACACATTAAACCTCTATTTCTTGTGTTTTCTAGTACCTTCATAATATATTAAGAGAGAAGTAAATGAAATAGCTCATGCATTAGTTAGAGCGATCACATCCTTAGTTAGTATCCTTGGGATGTGACCATGTAGTGGTGTGAATTTTTTTTCTTCATCTTTTTAATAATTCAATTATTGATTATTTAATAAATTATAAATAATTAAAATATTTTAAAAAAATAAAAACACTATTAAAAAAATAAAATAAATTTAAGAAAAAATGCAGTTAATTAGATGCGTCAAAATAAATAATATTTTATATTATTTTAACAACTTTGTCGTATTTTATAGATAAATTTATATCATTATAACAATTTTATCTTATTTGGTAGATAAATTAGTCACTTAATTCTATTTTGTTAGCCACTTTCTTCTTTTTTTTCGTATCTAATAAATAAAAATTAATAAAAATAATTATAATTAAAAATAATAAATTATATTAATAACATGAAAATAGAAGAAGAAAAAAAATAGATCAAATTAAAAAAAAAACAATATATCAAATTTAAAAGATTAAACTCATATGTTGCATGTATGAGGCTATAGTTGAGAGATGAAAACCAGAAACTCATATATTTCATCTTCTAATAGGTGAATTTTCAATAAGTGAGTGCACACTAACTTTAAAACTCATATGTTTTATCTTCCCTTGCCTCGTACATACAACATATGAGTTTAATCTTTTAAATTTGATATATTTTTTCTTCAATTTGATGTATTTTTTTCTTCTATTTTATTTATTTTATTTCATGTTATTAATAAAATTTATTATTTTTAACAATTATTATTTTTAATTATAAGATCCGGAATAAAAGGAGGGAGTAGCTAACAAAATAAAATTGAGTGGTTAAGAATAGATAAAATTGTTATAATAATATAAATTTATCTATAAAATACGATGGAGTTGTTAAAATAATTTAACAAATTATTTATTCTAACACATTTAACTAACCATATTTTTTTTTCTTAAATTTAATTTAATTTATTTTATTATTAATATTTTAATTTTTTAATATATTTTAATTTATTATATAATAAATAACTATTAGAAAGGTAGAAAAAAAACATTTACATCAGTACATGGTCGCATCCATCTCGGGATGCGACCTCTTAGACTTACAAACCAATTTCTTCATCACCAAACTGCTAACTCATACAGTGACTTGAAAGGATAAAAAAATAGGATAATTTGATAGTTTATTTTCAATGTAGATATAAAAATTTGAAAAATAATATATTAATATAAAAAATTATAGTTTCCACGTCTTTCTTTAGATGATATTTCAACATGTATCCAAAATATTATTTTAAATGGTTGAAATCTCTATTAGTGAAAGAAAAAAAAAAACAAAATATTTAATAACATGTAATTAGTCAGACTTTCAATTCTTGAAGGGTCATATTTTTGCATATTCACATCTTTCCCATGTACTCATGTCATGTATTCATGTACTATGAAAGTCTCACTAATAGGTCGGTAAGTACAATATGGGCATGTGCCTATCTTACAACACACTCAAATTAGAGATTTTCTTAAATAAACAAAGTCAATTTTAGAAATTTAATATTTTTATTACTATTTTGATTATATTAAATTATATATTTTTTATTTAATCATAAATTTACTAAAATTTTCTATAATTTAAACATACTGACATATACTAATTATTTAACATATTTAAATATTAATATTATACAATGGAATTTAAATATAAAATTTAAATCTTTAAAAATTCATATTAAATATTTAAATAAAACTTAATTTTGGTAAACTATTAACTTATTAGTCTATGCACAGCACATGCGCAACCCACAATTTGAGTGGTATAAGTTTTCATAAAATAAATTGTCAACCAAGTTATTTAAAGAGACTTTTAGGTATTGTGAATAATATCTCGGTATCAAACTTAACATTTTAAAGATAAATACCTTATAAATTCTAGTCTAATCCAACTTATTCTCACCCCTACAACCACTTAATAAATATAAACAAATTATTTTTTTAAGGTATCAAACTTAACATTTTAAAGATAAATACCTTATAAATTCTAATCTAATCCAACTTATTCTCACCCCTACAACCACTTAATGAATATAAACAAATCATTTTTTTAAGAAAACAACGTTGTGTGTCAAAAAAAAGAAAACATTGGGTGTCAAAAAACATATAAAAAAAATATTTTGAATAAAATTAATGATATGCCTAGAAAAATATATAAAATTCAATTTTGCTTCCCACACTCTTTAAATTTTTCATAAAAACAAAATGTCCAAAATATTCTTTCTTATTTGTCTCATTCTTTAAAACCTATAACCTTATTTATCTCTTTATCATCAACATAACCTCATAACTCACACATCATAACTCATTCATAACTCATACTCATTCATAATTCACACTACTCACTCATAACTTACATCTCATCAGTCTCCTCTTCATCTTATGGTTAAAGTCACCAATAAAATATGTTCACTAATTTGCGTTTGGGTTCGTAATTTTTTCTTCTAAATCTAGAAATTTTATATGAACTCAGTTCATGTACGTTGTAAATAATGCATTGTTTGCAAACTTAAATATGTGTCTTTACGTGATGCCATTTAAGAAATTACATACAGTATGTAAATACATTTCACGTAAGGATAAGTGATTTAAGGTTGCCTATGAAATGGAATTTAAGGTTTTACATGCACTACGTGAATACAAATCTCATAGACCCATGCGAATTGAGTTCGTGTAAGTTGTGTGAATTCAGTTCGCGTAAATGTATGTCAATTTAGTTCATGTATATGTGATCTCAAAGGCATTACATACGTGAATTCAGTTCACGTACGGTGCGTGAATTCAATTCACATATGGTTTTATGAATTTAGTTCACGTACGATAAGCTAACTGAAATCACGTAAACAACATTTCTTAAATTTTTTATATGCTCTTATTGAATATAGATAAATGGACCAATGGGAGAAGATAGTGTCGAAATGTATGATGATAAATTTGGATCCTGATTTTGAAGAAATGTATGATGGTTTGGAACTTGATTTTGACGAAATATATGATATTTTTGAATATAATTTTGACGCAGTGAATGATGGTCTTGAACTCGAAATTGACAACTTTATGAATGACGATATTGAACATGATATGATAGATTTGACTTATATGTTTACAATTGGTATGATATTTGATACACGTTATGATTTATTGACATGGACTATAAATGTTGGAAGGGAAAATAGAATTGTCATTGTCAGATCTGAAACTACCACAACACAACCAAGAACAAAGACAACTTAATTCTTGGTTATGAAATAAGCGAATACCTGTTAAGAGTACTAGGACTAAAAAGTGTGAATAATAAGAAGTTTGTTTTGTTTGTTAAAGGTTTGTAAAATAATAATAGGAAGTTTGTTTTGTTTGTTAAAGGTTTATGTGAAATAGATAATAACAAACAAAATTATTATAACAATATTTTGCTATCTAATTATCTATTATTGAGGAGTCAAACAAAATCAATCGTTATATTTGTAACAACAAGAGATTAGTGGAGCAAATATAGGATACCTTGTCAAGTTATCTTATAAATATTTAAATATAAATAGATACAAAGAAGAAAAATACTGAATTAAAAACTTAACATAGATAACTATGCCAAAATAAAAAGGAGCAAAAGTACGATTGTGGTTGCAATAGCGGTTAATAATGATTAACATATACAAAACTTTTTTATCAAATAATGCTTAGAAATCACACTCTTTAAACTTACATGGTACATTTATTTTGGAAATATAGGATGAAAAAAGAGAGATATTTTGAATTTTTTTTCTTGTAAAATTATTTTGTCGAAAACCTAACTCTATTAAAATTGGAATTTTATGAACTGCAATAATAAATTATGAATTGATTTATTTACTATTTTTTTTTGTTGAATTACCATTTTTTTTAATGATTGTTTGAATATATATAATATATTCTTTAAAAGATTGTTTTATTATATTTTCTTGAATGATTATTGATAAAATGTACTCAAATGAAATATTATGTTGTAAATATAATTGTATGAAGATGACTGTTTAAAAAATGAATTATTTTAATTGTAAGCGTTTGAGATGAGCTTATGCTCCATATGGATGGGTCTAGCATGACACAATTATTTAACCGGATGAGTTATGTGATCCATCTAGATGGATCTTGTACCTCACATATAGATGGTTTTAAACTTATACCCATATATAGATGAATTTTAAACTTGTATCCCATATATATGTTGGACATAAGTTCCCCTGATTTTAGTTTTGACATAATTAACAAACATACAATGTCTTATGATTAACCTAACTGTTTGAATCAAGTTGCATTTCAGGTAGAAACACACACACACACACTAACCATATGGACACAAAGCTTGGAATGCAAGGAATCAAGCTTAAAGTGAAGCATGTGCTGGACAAAGTCAACCTTGCGTAAGTGTCATTAGTGATTGTGTTTATTAGGCTTTAGACTTATCATATATGAGTTCATGCATAAGTTTTTGCCAAGTTAAAATGTGTTTTTAAATTGAACCAAGTAACCAAATCGATTGACTAATCAATTGATACATCTATTGGGCAATCGATTGATTGACTCAAGAGTAAAGTTATCACTAAGCCAATCGATTGATAAATCGATTCTGTGAAGGATCTCAGTGAAACTTGAACTCTGGGTGCAATGCAATCGATTGGACAATCGATTCATGAATCAATTGAGAAATCGATTGTGTGAGTTATAGGGGCAAATCACAAGTCTTGTAAATCGATTTACACATCGATTTCGAGTGTATTTTGCATCAGACTTGACCACTGTAACATACCAATCGATTGGACAATCGATTGGAACATCCATTGATGAATCGATTGAGTGAGACACAGAGACAACCATGTTTGAACCAAATCGATTGGGTGAAAGTATTTTTAAGTCAGTAGCTCTGTGACAAATCCAATCGATTGAGACATCCATTGAATTTTGTTTCTTGACTTGCAAGACATATACTAATCGATTGACAAATCGATTGGGTGTTGAAAATGTTTAATCATATATCAAAAACCAAGTTCCTAGTCGATTGGCAAATCAATGTTTTCAAATTAGCTAAGTCCCTGTAACAATTCAAATCGATTGGTAAATCGATTGGAATTAAACAGCTGAGCCACTAGGATAAAGCAAATCGATTGACGAATCAATTAGTGCAAATTTCTGGAGTCCCTGTGATCAGTCTAATCGATTGACAAATCGATTGGAGCAATTGTTTTCAGTTACAGACCTATTGCCAAATCGATTATGATGGAAGATCAGTCGATTGTGGAATCGATTGTTTTGATCTCGTTGTTTGAACAAAACATTCGAAATTGATTACCCAATCGATGCTGATATGAACTTATCTCAGTTTTCTGATTTATGAATTAACACAATCGATTGGCAAATCGATTGATGCATATGTTTTCAAGATTCAAGAAAAATAAGAAACACGAGCATCGATTGGAGTGTTTCTATGCTTTATAAAATCGATGGACAAATCGATTTATATGTGTTTTTCTGAAACATATAAAAACTGTCTCAAAACTGTTTATCAAAAATATAACACTTAGAATACACAGAATTGAAATTTTTCTGAAACAGAACTTTTGAGACCTTTGAACTTTTGATACACACAATACTTCGAGAAAACTAAACCACTTAGCAAACACTTATAGTTTGAACATCATTGTGTGATCAAGTCGCTTATTCTAAAAAGATCGTTTGATCTTCTTTGTTGTCAATTTCTGTAAAATTACATTGAAACCAAACCGTGTAAAAATCCATAAGCTAAACTGGTGGTTACCGTTCGTTGATGCTTGTGTTCATCAAGAAGGAACCTCATTGCGATCTTGTGTGAGTTTTCCGGAATAACTCAAGGGAGCGATTGATGTATGTTAGAATCAAGATAGTTGGATAGATAGGCTAGGAGCTAGCTGGACAATCTGTAAAACATTCTATAAAAGATTCTAGTAGAAAAGGCTAAGATCAGGTTGATCTTGGGACTGAATGTAGGTTGTCTTACAGACGACCGAACCAGGATAAATATTTGAGTATCATTCTTCTATCCCTTATCTTTTACTTCATTGTTTGGTTGTTTAATATTGATACATGTTCCGAATTGATATTGCTTGAAAGTTGAATATACATGCTTGTATCTAGATTGATCTGTTGAACAATTACTGTATATGTTGTATTGTTAATTAGATAATACATGTAATTGTGAACCTTCTCCTAGAATCAATTCTTTGGGACCTTGTTTGATAATCTGTTTAATAAAATTGGTATTTTGTTAAACTGTTTGGCATTCTTGTGTATTGTTCATTTGACTGTCATATACATAATTCTTGCATTATAAGTCACATATTTTTCTTACAATATAGATGAGTTTTAAACTCTACATGAAATGAATTTTAAACTCTACACGGATGAGTCTTGTACCCATATATAGATGATTTTCAAACTTCACATGAGATGAGTTATAAACTTTACACATACGAGTCTTGTAATCCCACATATAAATTAGTTTTAAACTTCACATGATATGAGTTTTAAACTCAACACGAATGTGTCTTGTACCCCACATATAGATAAGTTTTAAACTCCACACGAATGAGTCTTGTACCCCACATTAGATGAGTTGGTGCTCCACATGATGAGATAATATTCACTTCGCTTAAGTAGTATATCTCCATATAACGATGAGACATCATTGAATTGATTGATTTATTTTATGCATAACAAATGTGTATTGGATTTATTTGATTATTATAGATGTGAATTATCGTTAATCTAATTTATTAATTTTTATTAATTAATAAAAATAAATGGTTATTTTTGAAAAATCTTAGTTATCTCATGTGTATTTCTAATGAATACTTTTTGAAGAATGTGGGTGCCATGATCGATTTTTTCGGTTACTCCGTCGGCTGGGAATAATACTTGTTTTAAAATTGTGCGCACTATTCATTGGGATTTAATATCTCATTAAAGTGTAGTTTTTAGAGATTGAGACCGTTAGGAGCGTCAAGAGTTGAAAAGTCTTAACCTTGTGAGAAGATTAATTTCCTTGGATTAGATTAATAGATCAAGAATAAGCAGACATAATGTCTACATTGTACTTTATTTCAGGGTTAGTTACTAAATACTCAATTTTAAATATTTTGATTATTAAGGAATTTTCAATTATAAGATTTTATTTTAAGGACTTTATAATATTATTTCTTTTAGAAATTTCATTATTTATTATAGTTCATTTTTTATTATATAAAAATAAATAAAAAATTTGTTGTTACGTCAATTGTTATATCCATATAACTAAGTGTTACAGTGTGAATTGTTTATCGAAATTTTTTCAACACTATTTATACCACCTTAAAATTTTCGATAAGTCACAAAAAAAATTACTTTTTACGAAAATTACTTTTACTATATACTTTAGTAAATTAAAAGGATAATATTTATAAATGAAGGAGTATAAATTCAATTTTGGGATACAAAATTCATTTCTCTTTATTCGAAAGCATGTATACATTTAGCATCCCAATAACAATATTGCAAGTTGGACCAAGCAGAAAGAGGACATATTTGAACCCAAAAAAAAAACATAGTGCATAGCAATGATGTAAAGAAACAAACCTAATTTATATTTTTAAAAAAATTAATTGCAGTTTAATTTCTATTTTTACTTACTCACGAAATTGATCCATATATTTTAAAGTCGATAGTTTTAATATCATTCTACTTTTTTATTTAAAAAATAATAATATGTGATACTTTAAATAATATAAAATAATTAATATATATAAAATTTAGTTAAAATACAGTAAAAATTTAATTTTTAATTTTATAAATATTTTATATTTTTAATTTAGTTAATAAAATATAAATAAGTAATATATCTAAATATTTAAATATAATATAATTATATATTATGTAATTAAAAATATGTTAAACTGTCAGTTTTTTTAATTTAAAAATTTAAGTTAGAAACCAAATTTTTAAAATAAGTGGACCACTATAAATTAATAATATAAAAGAATTAAAACTACAAATAAACTTATAAAAAACTGGCATAGACTGCATAAATTTTAAAATCAAAACAGTTACGATAATATTTTTATTATAAAATACTAATAATCTATGTTGGCCTCATTAAAATAAAATACTTATTTTGGTTATCAGGGTGATAATAAACCTTTTTATATTTATGGATATCAAATATTTATAGGTACCGGTACATGTGAATATTTTGTTTTTCATATTTATTTTTATTATGAACGAAATTAATAATTTTCTTACATAATAATATAATACTATTTGTTGTTGTAATAAAATACAGTTTATGATTTATTAATTTTTTTATTATGATTTGTATTGTAGCTATGTATAATAAGTTTACGCATGACCATTAAAACAATAAAAAACTAATAGTTTCATTAATAAACCCTAATTGAGCCACTTTGTATATCAACTTGAAAAGAAGAAAAAGAACTTTGAAATCCCCATTGTGTTGTACTCTTTAATTTCGCCATGGCAGTTGCAAGGACTGTGAAGGATGTTTCTCCTCACGAGTTTGTTATGTCTTACTCCTCTCACCTCAAGCGTTCCGGCAAGGTAATTAACACTCAATTTAACTTTTTATTTTTATTTTTTTGTGAATACTAAAAATTTGACTTGTTTTATGGAAGATTATGCATTGTTCTGCCAATGGGTCATCCAAAGTTCTGTTTTTTTTTTTTCCTATCTAATTTTGTTTATTGTTAGTTCTGCCAATGCCATTTTCTCAATCTTATTGAAGATACTATTTCATCTGGGTTCTTTTTCATATTTGTTGCTTAGATTTATTGTATTTAAATAAAATGAATTTGCTTTTTATTTTCATTTGTAAGTATTGGGGGAACTAGTAAATGCTGAATTCCAATTTAGTGCATCCAATGTGCTCAAGTTCACATATTCTTGCTAATGTGGATTAGTGTTTGTGTATGTAAACTCTTTTGTGATTTATGAACGTGGTGTTTACTCTTATGATGAGTAAAGTGGAGTTAGAGTAGCTTAATGTGTATAGTTTATGAAATATTGAATGGATTTCAATCCATCTTCTACTCTAGAGTGACCCCTAACTCAGCCAACCCTCTATGCCAAGAATTGGTCAAATCATAAGCGATTTTTTTGCCATATAGTTTGCAATGCGGGATCTTAATATACTCGTTTGTCTCATCCTCTAACAGGGTTTGAAGTTTGATGCCACATTATAATTTAGAATGTAGACTACAACAAATTCAGTGTTGTTAGATAACGGCTATAGTGGGACTATAGTATTGTAGCGAATCAAAATTTGAACAAATCATTATTGTTCTGCAATACTTGTTTAGTTCAAAGTGTTGGCAAATAGCAACTATGGTGATGCTATAGCACCGAGTATAGAGGAATTTGAAGTTTTGAGCTAACTGCTATTTTCCGTGACTTGTGATTGATAACACTTACCTAACTTGGCTCTGAATGTTAGTTTGCATAGCTGAGTTGCTCAAATCATTGTGGTGTTTCCATGAATGTCAATTAGTTATTTTCTTTACTTGAAACGTAGTTGAAAAAACAAAAAAAATCTGTGTAATATTAATTCTCTTTACTATATTTAATTTGCTAATGTGTTTGTGGACTGTGGTTTCACCTGAATATTTCATTTCTAATGTTTTCTTTTATCTTTTTTTTTTTTTTGAACATGAACAGATGGAGCTTCCTGAGTGGACCGATATAGTCAAAACAGCAAAATTTAAAGAACTGGCTCCCTACGATTCTGACTGGTATTATATTAGAGCTGGTGAGTTTACTCTTAACTAATTGCAAGTTTCTTTTATGAACTAGCATACACAAACTTCATTTACAGTTTTGAAACTGTGTTTTTATAATTTTCTGTTAGATTGAGTTTGTTCGATATTGGTTACAGCCTCCATGGCAAGAAAGATCTATTTGAGAGGTGGTCTTGGAGTCGGTGCTTTTAGAAGGATCTATGGTGGAAGCCAGAGGAACGGAAGTCGGCCTCCACATTTCTGCAAAAGCAGCGGCGCTATTGCTAGACACATTTTGCAACAGTTGCAAATGATGAACATTATTGAGGTTGATCCAAAAGGGTAAGTTTTGTTTCAGTCTTAAATGTTCTAAATAGTATTAGTAATGCAACTTTCTTGTATCTTATAAATAAATATAACTCCCTCTTTAACACAAAAGTCACAGACATATTTATGTCATGAAGTAATGTAGAGTTTGATCAATATTGTTAAATAGCCGCTATAGCATAGTGGAGTTCGAACAAATCTATATTGTTTGTAGCGGAATTTTAACAAACTATTATTTTCTGCAATCTGCAATTGGTAACACTGAGTTTGATCCTTGTTGCCTCCACTGTTCTAATTGAAGAGTTATATTTTACCACAAGTACATCAGCATGTGCAATGTCCATGTTTAAAGTCCAAAGCGTTCTGCATACAAAATATCAATGGCATCATCAAACATTTCAAACTTATGAGATAGTTTTGCAGCTTGTTCATATAGAATTATAATTGCTTACGTCTTATAAATTGCAGAGGCAGGAAATTGACTTCTAGCGGCCGTAGGGATCTTGATCAAGTTGCTGGGAGAATTGTGATCGCTCCTTGATTATTGGCGTGTTACTGGAAAGTTTATTTATGCCAAGATAGCATCCATGCGACAAGATTCTATGCATTGAATAGAACAGTTTGCTCTGCCTTTTTGTAAATTTTTATCTGCGCTTATCACTTGTTCATGTCTGAAATTTTGGATGGTCAAGTTTTCATTCAAATTACAAATAGCTGCATTATCTCATTCATATTTTGGATTCAAATTTATTTCTTGGTTTAAGTTATCTGTTCTTACTTTAAATTAATTTTAGGACACAAGTAATTATAGAATGTATTAACTAACACAAAGGTTTAGGAGTATTGAGAAGGAGAATCAGAGTTTGTTTAGAATTCTCTCGTAACAAATTAACTACTAACATCTGCTTTTAAAAAAAAAAGTTTTGGATGTACCAAGAATATAAACAAGGGTTTAGGAATAAGAGTTATTAAAGTATCTGTAAAACAAAGATTAAAGAAACATTTGGAAAAATATTTGCCTTTAAAGAAACATTTGCATCAATCACAACTGATTTATTGGTTAATCAAGAAATTGTCAATTTGAAAATGTTAAATCTTACTCCGCTGCGGAGTAAGAACATATCTAATTAGAAAATGCTTTAGCTAATAAGTGCAACGGTTTAGTTATCCCAATTGGAGCATAAATAACAAAGGTTGCTGCTATTGGGAGGAGCCACTTGTACATGCATTGTCTCTGTTAAATATAAAGAGTAATGAGAGACATGCATAGAATAACCCGTGTGTTTCAACTACACAGCGAAATCTCTTTATATAGACACAAGGTATTAAATAACCCTAATTTACAGTAATGCTAACGGGCCAGAATACTTATATTTACAACCCATATATATTATTTACATTCTAATATAATATTTAACACTCCCTCTCATGCTGGAGCATATAAATCAAATGCACCTAGCTTGTTACATATATAACTAATTATAGGACCTCACAATGACTTTGTAAACACATCTGCTAACTGATCATTGGATTTGACAAAGCTGGTGATGATGTCACCTGATTCAATCTTTTCTCTAACAAAATGGCAGTCAATCTCAATATGCTTGGTCCTTTCATGAAAAACAGGATTCGAGGAAATGTGCAATCCAGCTTGATTATCACATATTAGTGTCATTGTGATGGTCTCTTCAAATGGAAGATCTTTCAGTAATTGTTTCAGCCAGATGAGTTCACATATTACTAGTGCCATGGCCCTGTATTCTGCCTCAGCGCTGGATCTTGCAACCACATTTTGTTTCTTACTCTTCCAAGATATTAAATTTCCTCCTATGAGTACACAATACCCGGAAGTTGATCGTCTATCTATGGGTGAGCCTGCCCAATCAGCATCTGAGTAGCCAATTATCTGAGTATGTCCTCTATCTTAATAAATGAGACCTTTTCCAGGTGCACTTTTGATGTATTTAAGAATCCGGATTACAGCATCCATATGTTCTTGGCAAGGAGAATTTAAGAACTGACTTACCACACTAACAACAAAGGAAATGTCAGGACGAGTGACTGTGAGATAGTTTAATTTTCCAACCAATCTCCTATATCTTCCTGAATCTGATAGAGGCTCCCCCT
Organism: Cicer judaicum; assembly: GCA_037974835.1. Classification (NCBI taxonomy): domain Eukaryota; kingdom Viridiplantae; phylum Streptophyta; class Magnoliopsida; order Fabales; family Fabaceae; genus Cicer; species Cicer judaicum. The sequence goes on along the minus strand of JBBPBS010000214.1, from coordinate 3,756,364 downwards.
GATTGGGTAGGAGTTTGACATTTGGATCCATAAGAGTATCAACTGACTTGGCATTTAGTAGGCCAGTTTCTTCAAGAATATCCATGGCATATTTTCTTTGTGAAATTACAAGACCATCCTTGGATTGAGCTACTTCAATACCCCGAAAATAACGGAGTTTACCAAGATCTTTAGTCTGAAATTTATTTGAGAGATATTTTTTTAACTCGAGTATTCCTTGCTGATCACTACCAGTTATAACAATGTCATCCACGTAAACAATAAGATAGATGCACCCTTGAGCTGAGTGATGATAAAATACAGAGTGATCGGCTTCACTGCGGATCATACCAAATTCTTGTACTATCGAGCTGGATCTGCCAAACCAAGCTCTAGGAGACTGTTTAAGACCATAAAGGGACCTGTGTAGCGGACAAACCATGTTAGAAGACTCCCCCTGAGCAACAAATCCTGGTGGTTGCTCCATATACACCTCCTCGGCAAGATCACCGTGCAAGAAAGCATTTTTAATGTCAAGTTGATGGAGGGGCCAATGTCTAATTGCTGCAATGGAGAAAAATAGTCTGACAGATGCCATTTTGGCAACCGGTGAGAATGTATCACTGTAATCCAACCCAAAAATCTGAGTATATCCCTTTGCTACCAAACGAGCCTTAAATCGATCAATCTTACCATCAGGACCAACCTTCACTGTATAAATCCAACGACACCCAACTACTGACTTCCCATGAGGTAGGGGTACCAATTCCCAAGTACCACTGCCTTGTAGAGCACACATCTCATCAAGCATTGCTTGCCTCCACTCAGGGTAGGATAATGCTTCACTTGTAGTTTTAGGAATAGAAACAGAAGACAAGGAGGACAAGCAAGTGTAATGAAAAGGTGAAAGACAATGATAACACAAATCAATATAATGAGGAGATGGATTACGGGTGGTGCGAAAATCCTTACGAATAACAATGGGAAGGTCAGACTCAGGTGGCAGGGCCGGATCCGGAGGTGGCGTCGGAGGAGAGTCTGTAATGGGAGCAGGAACATGCACAACCGAGGATAAACGACGACACTGATATGTTTGTAGTGGTCGTGGAGGTTGGGGGGTAGACTCGGCAGGTTCTATAGGAATCTGAGTGGGTGGGAGAGGGATAACTACTTGAGGAGGTTTAGGATTAATGTCTTGATAGGGCTCAATAACTACTTGAGGAGGTTCGGGATTAATGTCCTGATAGGGCTTAGTAGTTATATGGGTAGGTTTAAAATATTGTACAGACTCAAAAAAGGTAGCATCAGTTGATGTAACGTAACGGTGTAGTGTGGGAGAATAACAACGGTAGCCTTTTTGAGACCGATGATAATCGAGAAAGACACACTTGAGCGATCGAGCTGACAATTTTTCCAAACCGGGGGATAAATTATGAACAAAACACGTGGACTCAAAGACACGAGGTGGTAATGGGTGAAGAGGGGTATCGGGAAAAAGGACCGAATGGGGGATATTGCCATCAAGGACAGAAGATGGCATACGATTAATAAGGTAGCACGCCGTTAAGACTACATCCCCCCAAAATCGGAATAGAACATTGCCATGGAGAAGTAAGGTTCGTGTGGTTTCAATGAGATGCCGATTTTTGCGTTCGGCTACCCCATTTTGCTGAGGTGTATGAGGACATGAGGTTTGGTGTAAAATACCGTTGGAAGCCATAAAATTTTAAAATTGATGAGACAAATATTCTCAAGCATTATCACTTCTTAAGGTACGAATGGAAACTCCAAATTGGGTTTTAATTTCTTTATAAAATTGCTCAAAGATGGAAAACAATTCAGTTTTATTTTTCATTAAAAATAACCACGTACAACGAGAATAATCATCAATAAAAGTAACAAAATACTTAGACTCTAAAGTAGACATAGTACGAGAGGGACCCCAAACATCAGAGTGAACTAAAGCAAAAGGAGAGGATACTCTTTTATTGACCGGGAAAATTACTACGGGTGTGTTTCCCTAACTGACACGACTCACAATGTAAAGTAGATAATTTAGACAAACTAGGCACCAGTTTTTGTAGTTTGGTAAGACTTGGGTGTCCTAGTTGAGCATGGATAGTATGTGGGGACTCTGTGGCAGAACACGTCTTAGATGTTGTAGAAAAGTAATAGAGGCCTTGTGACTCACATCCAACGCCAATCGTCCTTCCCGAATTCCGGTCCTACAAGGTAACATTATCATTAGTGAAAGTAATAATACAGTTATGAGATCGAGTCTATCGACTAACTGAAAGTAAATTAAAGGGGCATCCAGGTACATAGAGAACAGATGCGACTGAGATAGAAGGGAGAATGTGGACAGTGCCAACTCCTTGAGACCGATTTTGAGTACCATTGGCAGAAGTTATAGTAGGTAAAAAACCAGATGTAAAAAGTGACGAAAAGAGACCTTTATTACCAGTAACATGATCAGACGCACCAGAATCAAGAACCCAAGGGCCGAGAGAAGATGAATGAGAGAGGTAAACAGATGAGTTACCAGTGTGTGCAACCAAAGTAGGAGAACTAGAGTTTGGATGACTCTGACCCCATCAGAGAAAATCTTCATAGTTTGCCGTAGAGCCTTATGGAGATGGTGTAGTCTGAATAGTGGCAGAAGGATCAAGCTGAGTTGCATTTATCAAAGGCGAAGGCTTGCCATGCAACTTCCAGCAGCGATCAATAGTGTGTCCAAGCCGATGACAATGCTCACACGTAGGACGAGGCTTAGAGCTGGATGGTCCTCCACGAGAACGTTGCTGATTATGTCCCTGAGATGCAAGGGCAGCAGTATCACCCAGAACTAAAGTAATAGACTGCTCAACTGAATGTTTTGCTGGTACTCGAATGAGAATCGCTGAAGTAGTAGACATATCCGGAACAATAACAGACCCCAAAATTTGATCACGAGTTGCAGAGTACTCTTGGGGTAGGCCATAGACTGCAAGAAGCATGAAGAAGGTGCTGCGTTGATCCAACTCCTTCTTATGTTCAACTGGATTACTTGCAGCAGGAGGGAGTAGTTCATTAAAGTCATGAAGTGCATTATGAACGGTGCCAAGATATGTAGAAATAGAGCCATCGAGTGACTTCAGAGTAATGATGTTCAACAAGCGGTGACAAACTCCATAGAGACGTTGTGTGTCGTTAGTATAGAGTATCTTTGCTTGACTCCAAACTGATTCACACGTGATATGCAGATGGAAAATCGGTTTAATATCTGGATGAAGTGTAGACTTAATGACACTACACAACTGAGCATCAATCTGACTCCATTTGGATGATTCAATCACACTCACCTTTTCAGGGTTTTGGGTGAGGTGATCCTCGTAACCTTGACCACGTAGCCAAAGTTTGATGTCGGCAACCCAACTATCATAATTTGATCCATTCAGTTTTTCAACTGAGAGAGGAGAAGTGATGTAGTTGGTGAAGATACTCCTGGTTTCAGACTGAGATGCCATGGTCAGCAAAGGTTGTCAGAAAACTCGTCGGAACCGGGAAAACAGAGGCTGTTTGAACTAGAAGTCGTATATCCGTAACTTGAAACTGAAAACTGAGGGCAGATATGGAAGCAGGAGGCCGAGGCGAGTGCTGTGGAAGAAGAAGCACCGTGAACGGCGGCCGGACGCGCCGTCACGCGCGGTGGCAGTGGGCGGCGCGTGAGATCCACGCGCGGGATGTGCAGCGGCGCGTGGGGGCGCGTGGGGGCGCGTGAGGTTGTTTCTGGAGGCGCGGCGGAAGAGTTTGGTCGATCTGGGGTGTTCGGCGCTGATGGAGTGGTCGTTCATCGAAAAATCTCGTCAGAAACAGTGACGACATCAACGGCAGCGACGATAAAGCGTGAACGGCTGAACAAAAATTGAGGAATCAACGGTTCAACGGCAGAGAGGAGAAACCGGAGTTGAGAACACGGTTTGCTGGAAAAAAAAATTTCACTGGAGACAATGGGTCGACCGAGTAGTTGACGATTAGGGTTTGTCTCTCAGTTGGCTCTAGATACCATGTTAAATATAAAGAGTAATGAGAGACATGTATAGAATAACCCGTGTGTTTCAACTACACAACAGAATCTCTTTATATAGACACAGGGTATTAAATAACCCTAATTTACAGTAATGCTAACGGACCATAATACTTATACTTACAGCCCATATATATTATTTACATTCTAATATAATATTTAACAGTTTCTATACAAGCTTTTCTCTCCTCTCAAATTGTGGGACTTATTGCTTACGTCTCCATAGCTTTGTCTCTTTTATTATAAAAAAGAATGAAAAATGAGATGTTGGGTTGGAGTAATTGAAATTTAAAGATGGAAAGTTATTAAAGGAACTCATTTTGTAATTTTTAAGGTAATTTGGAGGTAAAAATGCTTATTAAGTATTAACATTAAAAAAACAATATAAATAAGTCATGTTAAAATCAAATGAATTTCATTTTAGGTGAAAATTATTTGATTTTAATAAATGCAAATTATAGACTTTTTCTTGTGTTTGATTTCAAAGTGGGATGAGAGTAAACTTTGACAACTATATATTAATTAATTATATCATTTTCTAAATTTTTCCCTCGATCAAATACAATGTGACAAAATCCTCAAATTATGCATATAATCAAATACACTGTGATGATACAAGCTTTAAATATGAATATATACAAATTTTATAGGAAAATGACATTAAATTTGCAGATATAGTTGAAAGATTAAAGCACCATCTTAGGAGAAACATATACTAGGATTTTACATCTAGGATTTTACATACCTTGAATCATTGGGATAGAAGATTCATTGTGATAGAGTAGAGTAATTATAAAAGAAAATATGAGGTAAATATGGAATACTTCAATATTATTGAAATATGATAATATGAAAATGACACTATAAATTCTAAGGCAAAGCTTCTCAGCAGAGACAATGGTTAGTCTCTCACTGCCTGACCCATCTAGGAGAGCTGTCACATCACACATTCTTCCTACTCTTTTTCTTTTTTCCTTCTCTCATACACCCTTCAAACTTTGGGTCTTTCATCATTCCAGCCCAATGACACCTCTTCCTTATTAGAATTCGGTCCAATTATAGTTCTATCATCACCTTGTCCATCAAAAACAACTTTTTCCTCAAGGTTAAGGTCTGGAAATTGACTTTTGAGCAACAATTCATCCTCCCAAGTTGTGTCACCTGCGTCAAGACCCTTCCATTTAACTAGCCACTATATCTTGTGATGCCTTTCTATAAAGTTATCTCTTCATGAGAAAATCTTATAAAGTTGTACTTCACCTTTATTGATCTCAAAACTAATGGGAAGCTCTTCAATTTAAGGAGTAGTCTCATACATCCTTTTTTTTTTTAACAGAGAGACGTGAAAGATAGGATGAATTTTTGATGACTTAGGAAATTGAAACTTGTAAGCCACCTTTCTTATTTTATGTACAATCTTGTATGGTCCAAAAAACCACGGGGCTAACTTCTGATAAATTCTCTTCACGACAGAATGTTGTATATGATGCCTTAGTTTAAGAAATGCCAAATTTCCACCTTATAGTGCACATTTTTTCTCTTCTTGTGTTGCCTTTCTATAAAGTTATCTCTCCATGAGAAAATCTTCTCAAGTTGTACTTCACCTTTATCAATCTCAAAACTAATGGGAAGCTCTTCAATTTGAGGAGTAGTCTCCTACATCCTTTTTTTTTTAACTGAGAGACGTGAAAGATAGGATGAATTATTTATGACTTAAGAAATTGCAACTTGTAAGCCACCTCTCCTATTTTCTGTACAATCTTGTATAGTCCAAAAAATCACGGGGCTAACTTCTAGTAAATTCTCTACACAATAGAATGTTGTCTATGATGTCTTAGTTTAAGAAATACCGAATTTCCATCTTATAGTGCACATTTTTCTCTTCTTGTTTGCATATACTTTCATTTGTTCTCAAGCTCTATTGAGATTATATTTGAGTTGATAAAGAGCTTCATCTTTGTTCCTTAACTCTTGTGCTACAACCTCAACTCTAGGCTCTCTCTCCAAGAAATGAACCAACATTGGTGGTTTCCTCTCATATACGACCTCAAAATGAGTGAAATCCGTTGAAATTTAAAATGTAGTATTATACCACACTTAAGCCCAAGGGGTCCAATGTGACCAAATTATGGGTTGTTATGCCACAAAACAACGAAGGTAAGCCTCTAAACAACGATTAATTACCTCAATTTGTCCACTCGTTTAGGGGTGATAGCCATAAGACATCTTCAAAACAGTTCCCAACATTTAAAAAAACTATTCCAAAAAAATAATCACAAATAAGGGGTCACAAAACAATGAAGGTAAGCCTCTAAACAACGATTAATTACCTCAATTTGTCCATCTGTTTGGGGGTGATAGCCATAAGACATCTTCATAACAGTTCCCAACAACTTATAAAACTATTTCCAAAAAATAATCACAAATAAAGGATCACAATCACTCAAATAGAGTGTGGGACACCATGCAACCTTACGACTTCCCTCACAAATAAAGCAACAATAATACGAGCAATGAAAGGATGCTTCAATGGAATAAAATTACTATATTTGGAAAGACTATCGACGACTACTAAGATTGCTTCAAACTCATTACTTTTAAGCAAGCCCAATATAAAGTCAAACTCATTACCTTTTCCGGAATATGGAGGGCGTAGTTGCAGCATACTTTTGTCTCTAACATGTATCACAAGCCCTTACGAACTCTTGCACCTTTTTCATTACTCCATGCCAATAAAGTGTCTTCACCATTCTTCTATATGTATGAAGATAACCGAAGTGTCCTTTACTTGGAGATGAATGAAAATCCTTCAACGTGTCAATGATAGGAGAGGTTACAGGTATCACCAATCTGCCTTTGTAAAATAAGACCCCGCCTTTCAATTCATATTCTAGTTGGATGTAGGATCACTGTGTAATGCTTCAATAATCTCTTTCACTACTTGATCTTACAGGTATCACTGTGTAATGTTTCAAGCTTTTTGATCGGAATTCACTACAAATTTTATACCTAACAAATAGTGTCTTCAATGTTGGATAGCAAACACCAATGCCATGAGCTCCTTATCATACACAAATTTATTCAGTTTATAACTTGAAAAAACCTTGCTAAAATAGGCTATAGGATGCTTTAATTGCATTAAAACATTCCCTACTCCTTTCCTTGAAGCATCACATTCAATTTGGAATGGAATATCAAAATTAGGAAATGCTAAAACATGAGCTCAAGTTACGACCACCTTTAATTGCTCAAAAGCAGTTGTAGTTGTTGTATTCCACACAAATCCGTTTTTCTTTATTAGTTTAGTAAGAGCCTTAGAAATCTTTTCCATATTTTGTAATGAATTTTCTATAATAACCTGTTAATCCCAAAAACCCATGCACTCCTTTCACATTTTTTGGAATAGGTCAGTTAATGACACTACTAACCTTGTTAGGATCCACTACCACTCCTTAAGTTGATATAATATGGCCAAGATATTCCTAGTTTCTTTGGCCAAAAGCACGCACACTTTGGTTGATTGACCACAAAATATTGTTGTTGAAGCACTTGCAAAACCACTTCCAAGTGTTGCAAGAGCCTTCCAATCCACACTATACACCAATGTGTCATCAAAAAATATCAAGACGAACTTGCGAAGAAAAGGCTTGAAAACTACATTCATTACCGATTGGAAAGTTGCTTGTGCATTTGTGAGACCAAAAGGCATTCATTACCAAGTATTCGTAATGTCCTTCATGCATGTGAAATGTCGTTTTGTGTGTCCATTTCCACCATTCTAAAGTGATGCTATCCTGATTTGAGATCCAATTTAGAAAAGTAGTTCACACCATGTAATCTATCTATCTATCAATTCATCCACAAGTGAAATGGAAAATTTATCTGGAACGATCACCTTGTTCAGGGCTCTATAATCCACATATATGCGCCCAAACTTACCTTTTTTCTTGACTAATATCACATGTCTAGAGAAAACACTTGTGTTAGCTTCTATTCACCCCTTGCTGCAACAATTCTTTGGTTTATCTCTCAATCTCATGTTTTTGGTTATGAGTATATCTATAGGGTCTTACATTGATTGGACCGGCTCCGGGTTGTAACACAATGGCATGAGATTTGTTTCTAACTCGAGGAAGACCTTGAATTTCCTTGAAAACATCAGCAAGTTTCCCCAGTACCACTTGCTATAACTCTGCAGTGTAATTCCCCTAAGGTAACAACTCATTTCTTACCTCCATTGTGGTAGAAAATGTTTTGGAAACTTCAACTCTCCCATATGTCCAAACACCATAGCCAATTATTTCCAATCCATAGTCACCTTCACCATGGTGACTAACCACACAACACTTAAAATGATGTCCACGTCATCCAAATCCAACATATATAATAGGCCTCTATATTTGTATTAATCGAGTTCATTCGTAAATTCAACTCAATACATTTTCCTTTTATCATGATATGGTGGTCGACTCCCAAACAAACTCCTATAGTCTTGGTTGAGACAATGGTTAGTCCCAAGTATGGGTAGGAATAGGTCAGGTCAGACCAAGCTTTGAAAGGTCGAGTTTGGCCTACGATGAATTTTTTAGGCCTAGGGCCTATCATAGGCTTCTTTTTCGGCCTGAGCCTGTCCTACGGCCTATCATGGTCTGACTTGTAAGCCTATTTAAAAGCTTTATTCAACTTAAAATATTTAAATGTTATATTTTATATTTTTTTTAAATAGGCTAAACTAAACCTTTATATACAAGAAAAACTAATAAAATTATAATCAAATCTAATAAAAGAATTATTAATAGTTTGTAATGCAACAATCTTCCAATAAAACAAAAAAAAACAAAATGAATTCATAATTATCAAACTCTAAAAATTCCTTCAAAAATTATAAATAAAACAAAATGAATCCCATAAACAGTTAAACATATCAGTCAACAAAACACATTCAAAGCCCAATAAATAACAAAAATATGATATCAAATCTCTTGTTTATCAACTTTCAAAAACAAAAGAAAAAATACATATATGTTAGATACTGAGCTAAAAAGTAATAAATAAATAAATGAGCAAATTTTTTAAAAAAATGAATAAATACTACTTGAAACAAACGCACCCATTATTACCTCTGAAACAAATGCTCTCAAACAAAATCATATATATATATATATATATATATATATATATAAAGGTAACAAATAAACAATTATACATACCTACATGATACTCTACTCATATCGATTTATATGATTCTTCATATACCAATACTAATGTACATATATATATGTTAGATACTGAGCTAAAAAGTAATAAATAAATAAATAAATGAGCAAATTTTTTTAAAAAATGAATAAATACTACTTGAAACAAACGCACCCATTATTACCTCTGAAACAAATGCTCTCAAACAAAATCATATATATATATATATATATATATATATATATATATATATATATATTAAATAAAAATGATTTTAAAAAAATATGAAACAAACGCCCTTTAAACACTAAAAAATTATTATTGATTTAAAAGAATAAATTTTTTATTGAAACAAATGCACCTATTATTATCTCTCAAACAAACTCATATTCAGTAATAATAAACAATTAGGGTTTTCAAGTTTATATACTAATAATATATATAAAGATATCAAATAAATAATATTGATTTTTATAAAATATAAAGGTAAAAAATAAATAGTATTGGTATTTATAATAAAAAAAATATGTTGCTTACATACCTGTTTGTTGGAGTGAGTGAAATTAGGGATGGGAATAGGCCAAGCTAGACCAGGCTTTGAAAGGCCTGAGCCTGACCTACGATAATTTTTTAAGCCTAAGTCTGGCCTACGATCTATCATAGGCTTTTTTTTCGGCCTGAGTCTGGCATACGACCTTTCATGGTCTAGCCTATAAGTCTATTTAAAAGCCATATTCATATTAAAATATTTAAATGTTATATTTTACTTTTTTAAAAAAGAAAATGGGCTAAACACCTTTATATACAAGGAAAACTAATAAAATTACAATCAAATCTAATAAAATAATTACTAACAAGTTTGTAATGCAACAACCTTTCAATAAAACAAATAAAAACAAAAATGAGTTCATAATTAACAAATTTTAAAAAGTCCTTCAATAATTACAAATAAAACAAAATGAACTCCATAAACAGCTACACAATGACAAAAATATGATATCAAATCTTCAAAGTAATTTGTATATCTTGTTTATCAACCTTCGCAAACAAAAGAAAAAATACATATATGTTAGACACTGAGCCAAAAAGTAATAAATAAAAATAAATAAATAAATAAATGAGCAAATTATTAAAAAAACGAATAAATACTACTTGATAAAAAAAAATTGGTTTAGCTCTCAAACAAACGCATCTATTATTATCTCACAAACAAACTCATATTATTACATCTCAAATAAAATCATATTCAGTAATATATATATATATATATATAAAGTAATAAATAAACAATTATTTATATCTACATGATGCTCTACCCATACCGATTTACATAATTCTCCATATATCAATACTAATATATATATATATATATATATATATATATATATATTAAATAAAAAATAATTTTTCTAACAAAATGATTTTTTTAAATATGAAACAAACACATTTTGAATCCTAAAAAATGATTTTTGGTTTGAACAAAAACACATTCTCCGTTTTCTGCAGTAGCAGAATTTAACCAGAATTTTCTGGATTTTTCATAATTTTCAATTTTTCTTTTATCAAATTGAAACTATCCTCGACAAGAGGCTTTGTGAAAATGTCAGCAAATTAATTTTGAGTATCAATAAAGATTAATTCAATATCTTTCTTGTTGACATGATCACGAATGAAATGATGTTTTATTTTAATATGTTTTGATCTAGAGTGCTGAATGGGATTTTTAGACAAATTTATAGCACTTGTATTATCACAATAAATTGGAATACTGGAATAGCTGACAGAATAATCATGAAGTTTATTTTTAATCCACAAAACCTGTAAACACCAGTTTGCTGCTGAAACATATTCAGCTTTTGTTGTGGACAAAGCTATGGTGTTCTGTTTTCTGCAGGACCAGCTGATTAATGCTTCGCCTAATAACTGACATGCTCCACTTGTGTTTTTTCTTTCAATTTTATCTCTGGCATAATCAGCATTGCAGTATGCTATAATATCAAAATGTGAACCTTTTCTATACCAAAGACCAAGATTAGTGGTTCCAACAAGATATCTAAATATGCGTTTTACTGCTGTTAAATGGGATTCCTTTGGCGATGATTGAAATCGAGCACATAATCCCACTGCAAACACTATATCAGGTCTGCTAGCAGTCAGATATAGCAAAGAGCCAATCATTCCACGATACTCTTTCTCATAAACAAATTTTCCATTTTCATCCTTTTCTAAAGAAGTAGAAGGATGCATGGGGGTTGTCATGATTTTTGACTCATTCATTTTATATTTTATCAACAGATCTTTAATGTACTTTTCTTGACAAATGAAAATGCCTTTTTCATATTGTTTAATTTGTAACCCAAGAAAGTATATTAATTCACCCCTCATGCTCATTTCAAATTCACTTTGCATAAGTTTTAAGAAATTTGCACACAGTTTTTCATTTGTTGATCCAAAAATGATGTCATCGACTTATACTTGAACAATGAGTAAATCATTTCCCTCTATTTTCTTAAATAAAGTAGTATCATTTTTCCTCTTTGAAAATCATTTTTAATTAGGAATGAACTCAGTCGTTCATACCAAGCCCTTGGTGCTTGTTTTAATCCATATAATGCTTTGGTAAGTTTGAAAACATGATTTGGTTTTTATTGACTTTCAAAACTTGGGGGTTGTTTTACATATACCTGTTCATTTAGAAACCCATTTAAGAAGGCACTTTTAACATCCATTTGAAATAGTTTGATAAGTTTATGAGATGCATATGCAAGAAGTATTCGAATAGCTTCTAACCTTGCAACGGGAGCAAAGGTTTCATCATAGTCTATACCTTCTTGTTGATTGTAGCCTTGAGCTACTAATCTTGCTTTGTTTCTAATAATTTTACCTTCTTCATCAAGTTTGTATCTGAACACCCATTGAGTGCCAATGACTGTTTGATCTAATGGATCTGGTACTAGAGTCCAAACTTCATTTTTCTCAAACTGCAGTCGGTCTTCTTTCATGGCATCTACCAAAGATTGATCAATAATTGCATCTTTGATTGATTTTGGTTCAACTTGAGATATCATTGCCATGTTATTTTCATCATTCTTGAATGATTTTCTGATTTTGATTCCATCACCCGTGTCTCCAATGATCTGGGTTTGTGGATGATCTTCTACTATTTTTCAACTTTTTGGTGGACAATGAAATGAAGATTGTTTATCAATCTCTGTTTTTTGCAAACTGTTTTGCTGCTGTGTTTCATTTGAAGTTTCTTCTTCCTCATTCTTTTTACTTATGTCTAAGTCATCAAACTCATCAAATAATATATGCATACTTATTTCAACAATACTTATTTCAACAACATTAGTTCTTAAATTAAATACTCTATAACCTTTAGACTCGGTTGAATATCCAAGAAAGATTGCTTTGTTAGATTTTGCATCAAATTTTCCAATAAGATCTTTGTTGTTTATAATGTAACAGTAACAGCCAAAAATATGAAACTAAGAGATGTTTGGCTTTCTATTTTTCCAGATTTCATATGGAGTTTTATTTATGATTTTTCTAATAGATACACGGTTTAAGATATAGCAAGATGTGTTTATGGCTTCAGCCCAAAAATATCTTTCAACATTTGGTTCTTCTAAAATAGTTCTTGCCATTTCTTGTAGTGTTCTATTTTTTCTTTCAACAACTCCATTTTGTTGTGGAGTTCTTGCACATGAATGTTTGTGAGATATACCGAGTTCATCAAAGAAATTTTTGAATGAAGCATTTATGAATTCTCCTCCATGATCACTCCTTACAGAAATGATGCTGGATTCTTTTTCATTTTGAACTCTTTTACAAAATGTTTTGAATGCTTCAAACGCATCATCTTTTTGTTTTAAAAACAGAACCCATGTAAATCTTGAGAAATCATCAACAATAACAAAACCATATTTCATTCCTCCTATACTTGTTGTTTTGACAGACCTGAATAAATCTATGTGAAGTAGTTCAAGAATTCTATTTGTTGTCATAAAATCTTTTGCGTGAAAGCTACTTTTTACTTGCTTACCTTTTGCACAAGCTTCACATATTTTATCTTTCTCAAAATTAAGTTTTGGTAAGCCTCTAACAAGATCAAGTTTGGAAATTTCATATTGATATGCCCAGCCCTTTTATGCCAAATCCATTTATCTTTATTGATTAATATAAAGCATGATTCATCAGGTAATTCATCAAGATATAAAACATATAAATTTTTCTTTCTTTTTCTAGAAAACATATTTTTCTCCAGTTTTAGCTTTCTTGATTTCACATACCTTTGGTTTAAAAACGACTTTGCATCCATTGTCACATAGCTGAATTATGCTTAATAAATTGTGTTTTAATCCTTCCACATATTGAACATCATTTATTTGAGCAGAGTTTGTCTTACCAATGGTTCCATTACCTTTAATTTGAGCTTGATTAACATTACCAAAAGTGACCGAACCACCATCCTTCTTGATGAAAGTTATGAAGCAGTTTTTATCTCCTGTCATGTGCCTTGAACAACCACTATCTAAGAACCAAGGCTTTCTCTTTATACTTGGAGAACCAACCTGCATGTGATGTTAGTTCAGCCTTAGGTACCCACTTTGTTTTGGGTCCTTGAGAGTTAGTTTTAACATTTTCTTTGAAATGATATAGCATTCCTTTATTTTTAAAACTAGTTGGCTTTTTAGTTGTTGGTTTTGAAATGGATTTAACAGTGTAGGTTTCAGAAGATTTCAACTTTGGTTTAACAGAGTTTCCAGAACGTACAACTTGTGATTTGGAACTTTCTCCATTTAGGAACCATTCTGCAGATTGTTCTCCGTTTTGCAGTTTTTTTAAAACTGTTTTGACAGGATGATTTCCTTTTTTAAAAAACTTTTTCCTTTCAATCTTTTCATCTCTTTTTCTAAAATAGCAAGCAAATTCCAGATGTCCAAGTTTTTTACAATAAGAGCATCTAGCCTTGGTTTTTTGGGTTTGATTGAAACCAAGGCTAGCTTTATCAAAAGTTCTTATCTGGGATCCCATGATATTATGAAAGGTTTATGTGGCTTTAATGAAATTTAATAAATCTGTTTTGAGAAGTTCATTTTCATTTTTTAGTCGAACGTTCTCCGTTTGTAGTGTAGAACGTTCTTGACATTCTTGATTTTCAAAAATCTTTGTTTCTTTCAACTCTTGAATGATATTTTTTAACAAATTATTTTTAGCCTGACTTTCTTCTTTTTCTTCCTTTTCTTTATAAAAATTTTCTTTTAAGGAACTACATTTTTGAATGAGAAGATTTGAGTCATTTAATAAGTTATCAAATTCTTTTCCCATTTGTTCACATAAATGACAAGGTTCAGAATTTAATACCTTTTCTTCCTATGTTTTTGCCATCAAGCATATGTTGGCTTCTTCTTCTTCTTCTCCAGTTTCTGATTCTTCTGAATCATCCCATGTTGTCATCATTGATTTCTTTTTGTAATGTCCTAATTTGTTGCATCCAAAACTTGTAACTTGACTCTTGTCAACCTTTGTTTTAGGAGTTTTGTTTTGAAATCCCTTCTTGATTTGATCCCTTATTCTCATTATTCTCTGTATTCTTCTAGTGAGAAGCGCAATTTCATCAGCATCTTCCTTTTCATTTTCTTTTGGTTCTTCCTCTAATTGTGCTGTGATTTTTTCTTGAGAAGCTTTTAATGTTATTGCCTTTCCCTTCTTGACTTGTTTGTCTTCTTGTAGCAGTACTTCATGTGCTCTTAATGTTCCAATTAATTCTTCCAGAGGCAGTGATTCAAGGTTCTTGACTTGACTTATAGCTGCTACCATTGGTCTCCAAATAATTGGAAGGCACCTCGTGATCTTTCTTAGTCTTTCAAGTTTATATGTGATTGATTTATGGATTTCTCAACACTTGAATTTCTTGCCTTGATTCTAGATATTGGCCTTCTATTTATTGGCTATAGAGACACTGAACGAAGGTACAAAAGAGCTATTGGAGAGGCTCTGCTTTTTGACTGAAACATTATTTCAGAATAAAAATAATCCTTCTTTGAAAGTAGCTTTTTGACTTTTCTGGTTTAGCATTTAAAGCAATTATGTCCTTTTTAGAAAGAACCTTTGACGTTTCTTCATTGATCTTGGATGGTATATTCTCTGTCTTTAGTGTAGCTAGAGAAGTTTGGAGAAGAATTACAAGCCATTTCAAAGGAGATGCAGTGCTGCTGTAATTGTGCAGAAAACGAAGAATGATTAACGTTCTCAGTTTGTTAGTTTGAACTTTCTTGAGCATCAATAATCATTCTAGAGTGTAAGGAAATATGACTTCTAATGCAAGAATTATGCATGTTCAATTTATCAAGCAATCACAAAACGGAGCATGTATCAATATTAAACAATCAAACAATTAAGTAAAAGATAACGGATAGAAGAATGATACTCAGAAATTTATCCTGGTTCGGTCGTCTGTAAGACAACCTACATCCAGTCCCAAGATCAACTTGATCTTAGCCTTTTTCACTAGAATCTTCTATAGTACTTTTACAGATTGTCCAGCTAGCTCCTAGCCTATTTATCCAACTACCTTGATTCTAACATACATCCATTGCATCCCTTGAGTTATTCCGGCAAACTCACACAAGATCGCAATAAGGTTCCTTCTTGATGATCACAAGCATCAACGAATGGTAACCACCAATGTAGCTACTGGATTTTTACACAATTTGGTTTCAATGTAATTTTACAGAAAATTGACAACAAAGAAGATCACAAGATCTTTCTAACAAAAACAACTTGATCGCACAATGACGTTCAAACTATAAGTGTTTGCCAAATGGTTAAGTTTTCTCAAAGTATTGTGTGTATCAAAGTTCAAAGTCTCAAAGGTTCTGTTTTGGAAAGTTTCGAATTCTATGTCAAATCAAAAGTTATGTTCATCTCTTTTCGAAAAATAGTTTGGAGACAGTTTTTATATGTTTCAGAAAAACACATATAAATCGATTTGCCAATCGATTTTATAAAGCATAAAAACACTCCAATCGATTTGCCAATCGATGCTCGTGTTTCTTGTTTTTCTTGAATCTTAAAAACATATGTATCAATCGATTTTCCAATCGATTGGGTTAATTCATAAATCAGAAAACTGAGACAAGTTCATATCAGCATCGATTGAATAATCGATTTCGAATGTTTTGTTCCAACAACGAGATCAAAACAATCGATTTCACAATCGACTGATATTTCATCTTAATCGATTTGGCAATTGGTCTGTAACTGAAACAATTACTCTAATCGATTGGACTGTACTCTGGGACTTCAGAAAATTGCACGAATCGATTTGCTTTGTCCCAGTGTTCCAGTTGTTCATTTCCAATCGATTTATCAATCGATTTGAATAGTTATTGGGACTTAGCCATTTTGAAAACATTGATTTGCCAATCGACTAGGAACTTGGTTTCTGATATATGATAAGACATTTTCAACACCCAATCGATGTGTCAATTGATTAGCATAAGTCTTACAAGTCAAGAAATAAAATTCAATTGATGTCTCAATCGATTGATTTTGTCACAGAGCTACTGACTTAGAAAAACTTTTGTCCAATCGATTTTCCAATCGATTTGGTTTAAGGATTTTTGTCTCTGTGTCTCATTCAATCGATTCATCAATTGATGTTCCAATCGATTGTCCAATCGATTGGTATGTTACAGAGGTTAAGTCAGAAACAAATTAAGCTCGAAATCGATTTGCCAATCGATTTACAAACTTGTGACTTGCCCCTGTAACTCACATAATCGATTTTTCAATTGATGCATGAATCGATTGTCCAATCGATTGCTTTGCACCCAGAGTTCAAGTTTCACTGCTATCCTTCATATAATTGATTCACCAATCGATCGCCCAATGGATTAGTCAATTGATTATTCAATCGATTTTGTTTACTAAGTTCAATTAAAAACACATTTTTATCTTGACAACACTTATGCATGAACTCATGTATGATAAGTCTAAAGCCTAATAAACACAATCACTAAAGACACAAAAGCATAGTTGACTTTGTCCGGCACATGCTTCACTTCAAGCTTGATTCCTTGCGTTCCAAGCATTGTGTCCATATGTTTAGTGTGTGTGTGTTTCTACCTGAAATGCAACTTGATTCAAACAGTTAGCTTAATCACAAGACATTGTATGTTTGTTAGTTATGTCAAAACTAAAATCAGGGGAACTTATGTCAAGATTGATCGAACTTTCTTGACATTTGATTTTTGGAGTTACAAACTGTCACAACTTTTGGCTGTCTTTGAGTCCATTTATTTTAGAGATCAAATAGTTTTTTTGAGCTTTGATGAATCCTACGTGTTTCTTGCCATGTACTGATTGTATATGAATAAATTTCCTGGGCAGATTCTTTGTTAAAAATGTAGAAAAAGTTTGATCAACATGTTGTGATGAACTTTTTTAAGGCTGGAGATCATTCTCGGTTTTGATGCAGAATGATCTTGTTGCTGTCTTTTTTACTTTGGCTTGATTATGTTCTTAATTAAATTCACTCAAAAACACATGTTAAATCAACATAACATTATAGAATCATAATTAATTTTTTTAATTAACCTTTGTTTGTTTTTATCAAAACTTTAAATATAGAGTTTGTCTCAACATGGTTTAATAGAATAAATTTTTTATTCAAACAAACTCACCCATTATTATCTCTCAAACAAATACTCTGAAACAAACTCAAATTATTACCTCTCAAACAAATTCTCTCATACAATCATACAAACATACAAAATCATATTCAGTGTGTATATATATAAGTAACAAATAAATAATTATCTATATTTACATGATGTTCTACCCATATCGATTTATATGATTCTCCATATACCAATTCTAATGTACAAATGTATATACATTAAATAAAAATCATTTTTTTAACAAAATGATTTTAGAAAAAATATCAAACAAACACACACTTTAAACCCTAAAAAATGATTTTTTATTTAAAAAAAAAAATTATTGAAACAAACGCACCCATTATTATCTCTCAAACAACTAGGAATATTACCTCTAAACAAATACTCTCAAACAACTCCGAATATTACCTCTAAGCAGATTCTCTCAAACAAACTCATATTCAGTAATAATAAATAATTAGGGTTTCCAAGTTTATATACTAATAATATATATAAAGATAACAAAGAAATAGTATTGATTTTTATAAAATATAAAAGTAATAAAATAAATAGTATTGATTTTTATAAAAAAAATATATATATATGTTGCTTACATACATGTTTGTTGAAGTGAGTGCAATGGAAATTAGAAGAAAAAAAATGGAAAATGAAATAAATAATAAAATATATATAAGTCAGCCTGTCAAACCTAATAGCCTTTTTTATAAGTCCGAGTTTGACCTATTTACATAAATGGGCTTTAAGAACAGTCTGAGCCTAACTTTTCTATTAAACAGGTCAGACCATAAATAGGTCAGGCCATAGGCCCCTGTGGACGGCCTAGCCTATACCCATCCCCTAAGTGCAATGGAAATTTAAAAAAAATAGAAAATGAAATAAATAATAAAATATATATAAGTCGGTCTGTCAAGCCTAATAGGATTTTTTATTAGCATGTGCCTGACCTATTTACATAAATATGCTTTAAAAACAACTTGAGCCTAGCCTTTTTATTAAACAAGTCAGGTTAGGCCATAGGCTCCTAACAGAAGGCTTAACCTATTCTCATCCCTAATCTCAAGTCCTCCACTACTGTCGGTGAGATGAAATTGCGAGTTGCATTATTAATCAAAACTAGCATTGAATCATCTCTAATGAAACCTTCCACTTTCATTATTCTATCCTTGTTTTCACTTTCGGATGTTGCTATGCCAAATACCCCCATAGCCTTACATGAAAGATCATTTTGTCTTGCTCCTCATCACTTTCTCCTTCAACCACTACTATTTCTCTCGCCTCGTTCACTGATTCATCATCCTCCAGCACTATCAGACCTATTTTACTATGCATTGATGGAGTGGTTGCCATATTTCATTACAATGAAAACATAGTCATTTCATTCATTCATTGTTCTTGGAACTCTGTAAAAGGAACATGTTTCACACCACGACCCCTCTCGTTCTGACTCTGGTGTGCAGCACCACCATTACTACCACGCGAAGTCGTCGTTGATGAGCTAGGTGTCGGAGATCAGAGCTCTACTAATGACCCAATTGAAAACCAGTCTTATCTGGAGACCAGAAAGATGCAAAATGGGTATAAGTTAATGATTCGTTAGGGTCTGAATATCTTTGTGCCTAATATGGCCTGTTAGAATGAGCCCAAGATGGAGGTTGACCCGATTTCCCACGCTACCTGCTTTGTTGACCCACAGGGTTTAAAACTGCAAACTCAACCTCAATGTCACACGCAAGTTGCATAGTTGTGTAAAGATTGTTAGGTTTGAAGATACAGATGTGAGAGCGGATGTCATGGCGTAAACCACCCACAAAATACCCCATAAATTGTTGTTGGGGAGATGCCCACATTAAGAGGAATAAAGCTCAAAATCAGCAAAGTAATCTTCCCTGAGCCCATTTGTTTGGGTTCTTTGAGCTCCTTAAACATACTATCTAAATAACCTCATCCTAAACGAGCCATTATAGCTTTAATGAGGTTTTCTCCGGCTAAGTTTCCATTCAATCATGCCACAGATTAAACTAATATGTTTTTGCTTTATTAATCTACGCAACAGGGTCGTCGCAGTTGAAAGTAGGAAGCTCGACCTTCTTCGTTGATAAACAAAACTCGTCGATAGTTGTTTGAACTATTTCAGAGCTAGATTGAGGTATAGCTTTGGGTTGCCCCGTCACATATTGGATTTATGCAATTAATCTATCTTATTGAAAGATGATAGACAATATGGAAATAACATTGTAAATTCCTGAGCAAAGCTCTTCAAGAGAGACAATGTGCTGACATTACAATCATTAACACCAACAATTTTCCCCCGCACACTACCTTAGTGGAGAACACCCTAACAACCTAGGACAATTGTCACATCAAACATTATCTTTACTCTCTTTTTCCTTCTATCATACACCCTCCAAAACACCCTAACAACCTAGGACAATTGTCACATCAAACATTATCTCTACTCTCTTTTTCCTTCTCTCATACACCCTCCAAACTTTGGACCTTTCATCATTACAACTCAACAAGACCTCTTCCTTATTAGGATTCGGTCCAATTGCAGTTCTATCACAATGTAGGGTCGTGACTTCCCCGATAAGGTATCACACAAGATGTTGACGTTACAATCATTGACACCTACAATTTTTCCCCACACACACTACCTTCTCTCATACACCCTCCAAACTTTGGACTTTTCATCATTACAACTCAATAAGACATCTCATCTTCCTTATTAGGATTCGGTCCAATCACAGTGTAGGGTCGTGATTTCCCCAATAAGGTATCGTACAAGGTGCTGACGTTACAATCATTGACACCTACAATTTTCCCCCACACACTACCTTATTGGGGAATATCCTAACAACCTAGGAAAGTTGTCACATCACACATTCTCCTTACTCTCTCTTTTTCCTTCTCTCATACACCCTCCAAACTTTGGACCTTTCATCATTACCACTCAATAAGACCTCCTCCTTATTATGATTCGGTCCAATTACGGTTCTATCACACTTTAGGGTCATGCCTTCCCCCATAGGACTATACAGACTTATAGTTTAAAGTTTTGAATTTGAAAAATACCAAATAGAACGGTTTTTGTTTAGGAAAACCAAATAAAGTTCCTATTAGATGGAGACTATGATTCTAGCAACAAAATATTCTTATTGATGGATCAAATGAATTGATAGTTCTGTGGGAAGATAATACAACTTGCTCAAGCATCAATCTTTAAAACACTGTACAAAAGACCAAAGCTTGTGCAACTAAATTGGTTGCCTATGTAGAAGATTGAACATTATTCGGTGAAGAGATGAATGGGATGAAAAATATTACATTAGTCACTTGAGAATTCACATTAAAAAGTAGTCATTGGAAGATTAGTTAAAGCAGGATGAGTATGGGTTCACATCACTCCATGATGATGAGCTGCACTTAATCTTCTTATGAAACTTGGGTTCTTTAGGCAAAGTAGGGTTCTTCATTGACCTTGCTCATACAAAATTAAAAAATAAAAATAAGTATTCAATAAACATATTCTAAAGATAAATCAAATAAGATTGGCCAATAAGTGCAACTTTAAATCATTGATCATGTAACTGGATCAATTCTTACCTCCTTGGGATAAAAGGTCTATCAAAATATGGCATGGGTTGTGCTTTTGGTACAAGTTCCTTTCTCAACCTTTTGATTTCTTCTTCTTCTGCCAACTTTAAAAGTGGAGAGTAGCATACAACAAATCATCAGCATTTAGAAAAAGGAAACATAGAAAACATAGTTAATCAGTGAAGGAAAGTCTGGATATGAGTAGTTGTACCTTCTGTTGTCTTTCCCTCTCCATTTTGTATTGCTCAATGAAGCTCAATTTTTCTGCCACCTGTATAATTCAACACCCATCAAATCTTGTTTCTATTTCCTACAATTAAGAGCTTCCAAAAATGAAGGAACTCCAGTATTCATAAGTCTAAGAATTCAGTAGCTAAACTTATCTCTAAAAACTTAAAAAGGCATATAGTATCGCAAAACCAATAAAAAGCAAAGACAATAATTCAAGTCTTGAAAAAGTACAATGAGGAAAAAAGAGGCACCTGTTGATCAAACTCAGCGCGATCCAATGCCCGCACATCAGTGTGAAGCTTTAGGTCAACAGGTATAGTAATGTCTTTAACCTGAGGTTTTACTAAACACTGCAATAATAGCACCAAAGAACGCCAAATACCCCATATCGTTATAGCAATACAGGACCATATACAAGCCACTTAATTATAGTGAAATTTTGTGTTTTGGACCATAACATAATTATACAGAACTCAAACAAAGTACTTTGTATTATATAGATAAACGGCCATACCTCCGGTGCATCTGTTGTCCAAGGAAGGCCCTGTGCAACAGGAATCCTTTGCTTCTCTTCTTCTGTCATCATCTCTTGTACCTTTTTCACAAATACTTCCTCTTTTACCTTACCCCTTTGCTACATTTACATTCCATAACAAATGTTATAATCCAAATGTCTTTCGGGAAACAGCATTAACAGAACGAATAATAATAGTGATGATGATTGTATAGAACTTTAAAATGATGAATCAATCAATTGTAATGAATTACCTCAGTTCTTAGCTTGAATGGCTTTTGGCTGGTGACTTTTTGCTGTTTCTTTCTCCATCTCCTTCCCCCAATAGTGGTAGTTGATGACTCTAAGCTCTGAAATTTATTTAATTAAAACTTCAACACTCTTAATTGATTAGTATATATATCATTAGTTATTCTACATTGTTGTTGATGAATTAATGACTTACATTTCTTCTGCTACTTCGTCCCCCATTAGAAATCCTTCTAGACAAACTGCAATTTATAGGAAGATAACAAACATCAATAACACAACACTGAAAATAGAACTCCCTCATCATTTGAAATCCTCTTAATCCCTTTCTATTAGAAAATAAAAGGCTGCCACTAATATCGAATTCTTAACTGATAAATACTTATATATATAATATTCTATTATTCATTTTCATAATTTAAAGAAGAATAAATTAATACTGAATTATCATGCACTATTTAACTTATCTTATGCTAGTTTAGGGATATCAATTTAATCAACTCTAAGCTTGTAAATACTATCAAAATTTCTCAAAGTCTATAACTATTCCTAACCCTTGGTTTTCAAATGTTACATCTTTTATTTATCATGATTTATTTCAAAGAGCCTATTGAGCTGCTGGCATAACTCACACACACTAAGTGTGAAGAAGAGGTACAGAGCAGCGATGGTTCAAACCCGCGCCCCAACATATGAAATGTCTCCATATCCTTAATTTTAATTCATGAATCATGACAATTGATAAACATAACTTATAACATTCACATACTATTATTAAATCAAAAGTAACCATCAAAACTAAACACTTGGATTAATCATAATCAAACCTTCCGCGAGCGCTATCCCAAGAAGAAGAAACAGAGTCATGTGGATCCAAACCAAGGTTTTGAGATGTCAAAATCAAATCTGATGGAGAAAATGAAGAACAACCAGAAACCTTATCATTCTCTCTAGTCTCCTTCTCCTCCTCCACTTCTTTTTCCTCATCCTTTGAATTAGGTTCAAATTGAAGCTTCTCAAAAGCCATAACCAAATTCATAACTTTCCCTGACCCAATTTGTGTAACACTTTCCCTTACCTCTTCCCTCAATCTCTCCCTACTTCTCTTCACAACCAAATTCAAACCGTCTTGTTTTTCAACAACAACACTATCAATTTCAGCAACTTCTTCTACTTCTTCTTCGCCTTCATCGTCTTGATCTCGATTCTTGAAAAACTCCTCCTGAGACTTTCTCAGATTATGGTAAGCAACACAAACACACTTCTTATTCTTCTCTTTGCAATTGCAAATCAGCGCGGTCAAAACTGCATCGCCGCCTTCCTTTTGATCCTCCTTCTTCGGTTTCTTCTTTGCTACAACGAACTTCCTCTGCCTGATTTTGTTCCTAGGGGAATTAGGGTTTTTCGGTTTCTGAGACTTTTTGGCGGAACAAGAAGGGGAATTAGAATTTGGTGGATTTTGAATGTTAGGGTTCAGATTCTCAGTGTGTTTGGGAGTTTCTTGAATCTTGGATCTACATGAACGTGGAGTGGTTGTGGCTAGTGTCGATGATGCTCCGGCGGTGTTGGAAGACATGTTTGCCGGAAAAAGTGGTGGTGATTCAATCGGCGATGAGAAATATGTTAGTATTTTAGTTAAGAGAGATTAGAAATTGAGAAAAGAAGAAAAAATCAGAACGTTATTTTAGGAGAATCGTTTTTGCAACGGCTAGTTTTACTGAGACTCATATTTGGCTCTACACTATTATATTTTTTACAATATTTTTCATTTTTTATTTGTTCTTATTTTGTTTATAATTCTATTTCCATCTTTTGACCGTTGGATTCTGATAGTATTTAGTTAGGTTCTCTTTGGGCTAGTTAGTGAACCATGGTTATTTATATGGTCAAGACTCGAGGATCATTTGTTGATTATTTATTAACAAAATTTAACTTTGTACCTATACATTTATATCTATACTCTCATATTTGTAATTTTTATCTATGGTCTTCCTAAAATATCATCAGGGTTAATATTAAATAAAAAATTTCGAACAATTTACACATATCTCTTTTGAAAAATCCCAAAAAGTAGTTTTTTTCTATTCTAAAATTCTTAAAACAAAAAATTAATTTTTTGAATTTTTTTATAGTTATTTTGTTAGCCGAAAATTCAAAAATGAATTTAACAAAAGAACTAATAGAAAATTCAAAAAATTAATTTTTTTATTCAAAATAATTATTGAAAAACTTTTTTTTTAAATTCCTAGTTCAAAAAATCACCGCCAATTTAAATGAATTTTATTTTTGAATTTTTTTTCTATTGGATATTTTAAAATGGAAAAAATTTAGTAGACAAATATATTTCTGAATTCTTTATTCTACCAAAAATTTCAAAGTTAGATTTTGTGTCTACTAAAAATCTCAAAAATGATTATTTCGCTTCCTAAAAATTTAGCAGATAAAAAACAGATCCAAAGTTTTCAATGAGAGAAATTGAAAATAATAAGGTAAAATTGGATTTTTTTTTTTAGAAAAATTGTGGGGTAGAGGTGAAAGTGAGAGAGTATCAAATCTAATTTTCATTTATTGATTGTTTTATAAATAAATAAATAAAAAAGGAATTAGAAACAAAGTCAAAGACTATGAAGTTCGAATATTTTAAAAATAGAGACATCTTCGTATTAGATACGTATCTGACGAAGCTCGGATATTCCAAAAATAGAGACATCTTCGTATTAGATACGCATCCGACACAAATAGTTCATGGATACTTGTGAATATGTGTTTTAGAAATATCAAAAAAATTATTTTAAAAAAAATAATAATAATTTTTCAGATAATTCTAAAATACTTTATGGATACTCGCAAATAAATATCATATAAAAATCAAAGACAAAAAAATGAGACAATTTTTTTGGAATATCAAAGAAGATATACATGATATTTTTAAGATGTTACTACTCTTAATGAGATAATTTTTTTGGAATATCAAAGAAGATATACATGATATTTTTAAGATGTTACTACTCTTAAATTGAAAAAATTATTTTTTTTGAATGAGAGTTAGTTTTTTTT
>JBBPBS010000214.1:3710830-3730702 GCA_037974835.1 Cicer judaicum | reverse complement strand
TATTGACTGAAGATATAATTAAAAGTATTTTTAAATTATTAGCTTTAAATAAAATATTTTTAAAAACTACTTTGCAAGAATAAAATACTTTTAATTTATAATAATAATATATTTTATTTTTGAAAAAAATACTTTATTTATTACTTTTAAAAACTGTTTTGCAAGAAAAAAATAGTATTTAAAAAAAACTATTTTTTTATTATTTTTAAAACTGTTTTTTGTTGCAAAAAGAATATAATGTTTTTTTTACCAAATCAAAAAACAGTTTTTGTAATTACTGTATTTTTTTAATTTAACTGCTGCTATTTTTTTATCACCAAAGTTGATTATTGCTTTTAATTAATTAATAAAGGATTTAAAAACCATGCACTATTAGTCTAAATTTTTTTACACTAACAGTTATTTTCAAATTATTGATTGTGAGGTTTTTTTATTTATTATGGAGTTATCATTATCTGGACAGTGTGTGACTCATTTTCTTATTAAAATAAAAAAGGTTTTTTAGTATTTAAAAATTAATATTTGATTATTATTAATTTTAAAATAAGGTGGTGTTTGAGGATACTAGAGGCAAACCTCATTGACTACGACGATGACAGGTGGCGAAGCTTCAAGATACTGTAGTTGGCGGTAGAGCTCTGCCAGCCCACCCATCAACTCCTATTATTAATAATTACTAAATTATTATTTTAATTTTAAAATAATATACAATTCAGTTCTTTTTTCTAAAATAATAAAAAAAAAGTAGATTTTTTTAAATAAAACCAGTTTTTTTTTAAATTTTTTGCTTTTACTAAAAAAAGCTTTTTAAAATAATAAAATAAAATCAGTTCTTAAATAATAATATATAAAATTAATTTAAGAATTTATTATTTTAGAATACTATAAAACAGTTTGTAAAATAATATAAAAAAAAACCTATTTTTTAAAATAGTAATCAAACAATATATTTGTGTGAGAAGAAACTGTTTTTTTGAAACATAATTTGTGTGTATATTTTAAAATAAATATATTTAATACATTAGATTGCATTAAAAGTAGTATGTGATCCGAAATTTAAAAGAAGGAAGGTTGGATGGATCCAAGTCAATCCATTAATAATCTTGTAGTTTGGTGGATGAATTGGAGGATTTATAGTTGGATCTATAGTGGATAAATGAAACATCTTGTCAATCCTACACCTGATTGATAATTAGCCATGGAGCTCAATGTCATCAATAGTTGAAGGAGAAAAAAACCTCCATTTCTATTCGAGACAATTTCGACAAAGTTAAATTTACTGAAATTCCAACAAATTCAAATTCAACTTTGCCATAATAAAACTAGGTTCTTACGATCTCAATTTTCAAATTTTCAATAATATTAATGTGTTTCAGCAGAGTGAAATTTAAGGTATAAAGAAATGATCGTAAACAAAAAGAAAAAAAGTTGATAATAACTTTTTCAAACTATCCTTATTAACCATTAGTGTGTTCCCAATTATGATAAATGCATAGTAGAATATAATGTTTTATAAGTAGTGTATAAGATATTAATTAAAAAGTATGATTAAAAAAAATTACATTTATTTTTAAAATTTGCTAAATATGATATTCAAAAAATACTTTTTCAAAATACATGGGCCAAAAGTTTTAGGGATAATAATTTAGAATATTTTAGAAGTTACTGTTTGGACGTATATTTTCTAGTTATGTGCACTTTGTGTACAATATAAATGTTCAAGATCTTATTTTCAAAATTTATAAATAAAAAAAAAAGAAAATCATATTATCAAATATGTCCAAAAACTAGATGAGAATAAAAACTATATACTACCATTATAAAATTATTTTCTATTCATAATCAATTTTAACTTTCTACCACATTGAAGTTGTATAAGTTTATGTATTTTCATTTTATTTAAGGTATTAAAATATTGTAACTGATTGTCGGTTTGATTCAAGAGAGTGGAAAAAAGAGAATAAATTTTAATCAAAAAATAAAAAAGAAGTAGAGATATATTTGATTAAGAAGAGAAAGATTATAATTAAATTTTTTTTATTTCTTAAAAAAATGATAAATATAACTATAATTAATCCAATTAAAAGCATGTTTGGTTTAAGTAGATGAGAAAATTTTTAACTAATTTTTTAGTGAATTTAACCATCATTCCTCTCCTCTCCTTCAAATCTTTTCAAAATAGATGAACCATACTCTTTATAAATATATAAGACATGATGATTTTTAATTTTTATGTTTATTTATCCGTAATTTTAATCATTTAATTTTTATTTATTTAAAAATTTACTTTTTTTCCATCTACAATTTGAGGTTCAATATTGATAATATATCAAGTAAGTTACTCATATGACATATGTCGATGACATGAGAATGTCTACGTGGATTTTTACATCAAAATCAATTAGCATTTTACCAATCAGATGCTACTTCAAAGTTGTTCAATCTTACGTAAGGTTGTCTAGTTCTATTGGATGCCTCACTGGTTCTGGAGTTGGTTGTGTTACTAGCCCTGTTGCTTGATCATCGTTAGAATCACCTATCATTGCACTTCTTGAGTTAGTTGTGGTACATGTCTTCCAATTCCATCTTTTAGATTCATCCACTAGTATATCTCTACTTATAACAACTCTTCCTTTGTTTGGATCATAGAGCTTGTAGGCTCTAGTTGAGTCACAGCCCAACAACACCATTTGTTCAACCATGTCATCTAGCTTCCTTCTGTTTTGAGCAAGCACATGTCTAAAACACAATGAGTTAAATACTCTTAGATGACTCACATTTGGTCTCTTACCAAACCAAGATTATTTTGGTGTCTTAGTGCCAAGTCTCTTTGTTGGGCATCTATTCAAGATACAAACAACAATTGATACTACTTCTCCCCAGAACTTATGAGGTAGTTTCTTTCCCTTTAACATATTCATTGTCATGTTCAAGATGGTCCTATTTCTCCTTTCTGCGACACCATTATGTTGGGGTGTGTATAGTGCAATGAACTCATGTATCGTTCCTTTTTTCTCACAAAACTCATGAAACTCATGAGATTTGTATTCTCCTCCTCCATTTGTCCTAATCACTTTAAGACCACAACCATTTTGCTTTTCTACCATCAGTTTGAACTTCTTAAACACTTCACTTTTTTTTTAACTAGGTAGATCCATACTTTTCTTGTAAACTCATTAATGAATGACACAAAATAATTATTTTCCCTGTTTAAACCTCCTCAAATGAACCACAAACATCATAAAAAATCACCTCTGGTTTCTTTGATGATCTAGTTGGAACTTCATATTTGAATGAATTCCTATGTTGCTTGATCGGATAACATTCTTCACATAGTTGTTTTGGTATCTGAATTTCAGGTAGTCCTTGTACCATGTCCACGCCCTTTAACATTTGAAGACTCCTAAAATTCAAGTGGCAAAATCTTTGATGTCATAACCACTTTTCACTCCTTACTTCAACAATCAAACACTGATTTTCACTAATTTGAATCTCAATCTTGAAGGTTCTATTCTTTGCACACAATTGAAGTAGTCGGCTACACTTTCATCATCTTCCATTTGCAGCAACTCGTACTGTCTCCTCAACATTTGAAGCCTCACTTTCTTGATCTTTTCCCCACCAGTGTAATACTTCGCCAAGATATCCCAAGCTTCCTTTGATGTGGAGATCTTCAAGATTCTTTCAAAAAAATTTGAATTGACACTTTGTTGAATGTAGAAGAGAGCCTTGAAGTCCTTTTTCTTTGAATCTTTAAATATTGTTCGATGCACCACTGTTGGATTTGGACCAAGCTGATCATACCCATCTTTTATTACTTCATACACTTCTTGAGCTCCAAGTAATGACTTCATTGGTGTACACCATATTTCCCAGTTTTTTCCATCAATAATTTGCAAATTAGATGGAAAACTTCCTAATCCATTCATGATTACTTCTCTGATTTTTGCACTCACACTCGTGTTTCTCAAGTTCTTGAGGAATCTCACTGTCACTCGTGTTTCTCCTTTTTTATTCGAACCCAACTCTAATATCATTTGTTATAATACTTGATTTTCTATGATTTAGTTTATTTAAGTTGAGAGAATTAGAAATGGAAGAAGAAAGGAATTAAGAGAATCAAAATTATGTTATTGTTTGCATTTCATGTAACTGTACTTACTTACACTTGATTTTATATCAAACACTTACAATAATAATTGTCATAACAAACCACTAACCACCTCTAACAACTTGTAACTACAATATGAATTACAATTTCAACACTAAATTTAATGTAAAACATGATGGAAACGTTATGGTTATACCAAAATCCTATATACAATATAAGACATTATCTAACGTTATTATGAAGAATAAATACTTGTCATGGTATTGTGATCCATTCTTTTAAGAGAAGAGAAGGTTGTGAATAATATACTACTCTCTTTATCGATGGATAATATGACTATGTTAAATCGACCTAATAAAATAGTAATCATAATTTATATTCATTGGATAAGAGTAGAAACTTTTCTAACTCGCTAAGTCATTCATAATTACATTCCAATATAATGTTCTTTTACATTTTAAAATATAAGTGTAATAAAAATTTAATAGTTGATATATAATATTTTATATTTAATCAATTAAAGTAATGCATAAAATTTAACAAAACATCGTGTCGATGAATTTCTACTTGATAATTCATTTTCATATTATCAATTTAGATTCTCAGAAACATCTCATCATCAAAATTCAACTTTAAAATATATAAATAAATAAAATTAACAATTTTTAAAATAGAAAAATTAAATTACAATTTAAAACCAAGAGAATTAAAATTACAAATGAAATAAAATACAACGATTAAAACCATATTTAAGTTTTTCTTATAAAAAATTAAAACTTGACACAATAAGTCAATCATCACATGTCTTTTAGCACGTTTTTGTGTCATTAACTCATTTCTATGTCATAGAGAAAGAAAACAAAGGAAAGGTAAATAAGAATTATTTTATATATATAAAAAAAAAAGACAAAATAAGAAGAAAACAATTCCTTATTTCTGGCACTTGCACATGTGAGATGTGTCGTGATTGTAGATAGATCATGACCATGGACCATTTAAGGATTTTTTTTTTTCATTTAAGGTTACACTTATTGAAATTGTTAAATGTTTTTTTTTCTAGCTTTAAATGCACTCAATAATCATTTTCTAACATCTGAAGCAAAGTTTATTCGTAGTTTTGAAGTTTGGGTATCTACTTTCATTAGAAAGGCAGATTAATCATAATGCTTAATTTGGTCAATACCTAAAGGCACATGAAATCCTGCTCCCATAATTCGTGTTAATAATTAATAATAATATTACAAAGATAAATAAAACACATACATAAATTGATTTTATATTGACATTTAATTAAAATTAAATAAGAGATTTTTTTTATAAAAAAACGAAAACCAAATATAATATACACATAAACCTAAAATGATTGATTATTATTAAAAGACAGTCATTACTTTACATCGACAGAATTACACTCTCTTAGAAATTAGATTTTGATAAATTATTAATTTGGAATAAAACGAACGAATAAATTACAACCTAACATATTCAA
Source organism: Cicer judaicum (assembly GCA_037974835.1). Lineage (NCBI taxonomy): Eukaryota > Viridiplantae > Streptophyta > Magnoliopsida > Fabales > Fabaceae > Cicer > Cicer judaicum. Next base: position 3,725,102 of record JBBPBS010000214.1, on the reverse strand, counting down.
ATCATACTTTTTTTCTCTCATTCTAAAAACTCCACAATAATAATATCTAAATTTCATTACTTATATAGATTATTGAATTTATATTTTTTTCCGTAAGGTGAAGACGAATGTGATCGAGATTTGTTTAGATTTGTTTTAAGATAGGTTGGTAACAATGACATGGTATAGTTTAGGTGACATTTAAATTCATGTCTATAGTATATACTTATATCCATATATTTACCTAAATAGGTTAGACCAAATTTCACTATCTTTTTTTTTAAATACCCAAAAACCCTTTTAGTTCAATTACGTCTAAATTTGTTTATAATATTCAAGTAGTTGTGTTAAAGTAAATATAAATAATAATAATAATAATTATTATTATTATTATTATTATTATTAATTTATTATATTTTGTACTTTTGTGTTAAATTATTAATTTGTTGATTTTTTAATAATTTAAACAAACTAGCATACATACAATAAATTCAATTATGTATTCGTGAACTATTTAAAAGGGATGAAAACGATTAATTAAAATAAATAAAAATAAAAATAAAAGAATTCTTAGAGTAATTACCAAATAAATTCATAAAAATATGTGTGGATCCCACAATATTGGTCATGTTTTCAAATAGTTAATCTATAGTCATCAATATTATTAGCCTACTATAACATCATATTACTTTCAATAGTATGCCAAATGTTGTGAAGCATGTCAGCTACATGGTTATAAACAAAGGGCATTGGGTGATTTACTGCTTCAAGTAATTAAACTTTGGCCTTTCGAGGATTGAACGTGGACCTAATTGAAAGAATATTTAGTGCTTCATTCAAAAGACATACTTTTATCATAAATGCTACATTACTTTATCAAATGCGTAGAAGTCAATCGATAATATTAAATGTGAGGTAGGAACATATAATTAGGTTCATTCAACATCAAATTATATACATATTTGGGATCTCTGGAATTAATACCACTAATTAATGAAGGAACAAATTGTTAGTTATAAGATTGAATAATTTATGGGAAACAAATTGATATTAATAAAAAATTTAAAATAATTATTATACACAGAAAAAAAATCACTTGTGATAAATTTTTTTATATACAACTATGTATAAATTTCCCAAACAACTATGCTAGAGTATTATTTATTTCCCTTTAGTTAAAGACGTACAAACATATAGAAGAAAAAATATTTCTAATATTTTACAAGTTTTTATCTCTTATTATACTTCTAATTTTCTCTCACAATTTATATAAATGTTATGTTGAATAATTAATCGACAATGTTATGTTTTATGGCTCTATATATAGATGATATTCAATATTTATATTATTAAATTTGATAGTCAATAATATTGCACTTTTGTTTCAATTTTAAAATGCAAAAAATCACTTAACACGTCAGCAACATAATTGTGGACCTTCACACGAGTATATATATGTTGTTAGGTTTTTTCTAAAGCAAACCACAATGACCAGATTCAATCATTAAAAACAGGAAAAAATAAATAGATACGAGAATTAGACTATAGTCTATAGCTGACAAATATCTTTACATTTTTTAATTTATAAACATTTTTCAACCTAATTAAGTTTCTTTCGCTAACCAAATATGCATACGCATTACGGTAGATATCACACGAAGAAAATGAGCAAAGAGTATGGTAGATATTTTTTTAGAGTAATTTTAATTTTTATTGTACACCTACATTTTGGGGTATAATCATTTGACATTTAAAAAATATTTAATATATAAAAATAATTTTATTTATATTGAAATAAATTTAAGTTTACATAAATAAGATATATAATTCTATAATAGTTTATAAAAAGAGATAATTGTCATATTTCAGTTTTGTAAGAATGAGTTAGACCTAATATAAAATCTAAAATGATATCAAAAGCCTATTGATTCGAGCCACCTATGATTTATATATACGAACCAAGCTCAATTGTCGTGGACGTGAGTGGAGGTACTAGGAACAAACCCAAATCCCACAATGAAAATGGATAGAGTTAAAAAGTTTTATAAAGAGTGACACCCCTCACCTTACAAATTAATTATGTAGGAATGCGTTATACTCAATATATTTAAGATGATATCAAAATTTACTTGATTGAGTCATGACTTACCATTTATATACACCCACAAACTCCGATAATGTTGGGCGCAAGAGAATTTATTGAAGAAATTCAAGGCCCACATAGAAAACTAATTGATTTATCTTTTTTTTTATTTGATTATTGAACAATTTGTTTATTTTCAGAACTAGTTCTTTCTTTATTTTCTTCTATTTTCCTCTTAAAATGTCAAATTAGAATTATCTCATCATCATCATGATGATAATAATAACAATAAAAAATCCACCAAATAATGGACATTAAACATAACATGTTTGCCAACAAAACTTTACCAAGATCCAACATTTTTTCAATATTTTGATATCAAGTTTGTTTCAACTTCAACAATTTTCATCCAATAAGAAAAAATGGAGTCGTGTGCATTTGTTAAAGATTTTTCAAGAACACCAATTATTTCTTTATAACCAAATTGATATTAAAAAATGCAAACAAAGATCTTGCATGAAAGAGTAGACTCTAGATTCAACACTTACCAACAAAAACAAACAAAATTGGTCTTGCTTCTAAATAAAATGTATAATTGAATTCTTAATTAGAAGTTCAAACTAATTACCAAAAAGTTTTGCATGAGATTTTGTCAAAAGAAAAAACAAATTGATAGAGAAGATCGTGCATGAATGTGTAGATTTGATTCATGCCTACTACAAAAAAAGGAAGAATCAAGATTGCTTTAGAATTTTTCTTGTTCTTATTTCAAGAGAAGAATAAATCTTTCAAAAAAGATAATATTTTAATCAGTGTATTTCCAACATTAAAAAAATTTAAGCAATGTATTTTCGACATTCAAAATATTTTAGTCAATATATTACTGCATTTCAAAATCATTTAGTTGATATATTTTAACATTTTATATTCTTTGTAATCAATATCTTTTTCAATATTTTTTTTCTTAACATTTTCCAAACTCGAATTATAAAAAACACATTATATTTTTTCTTAATATTAAATCAATAATCATAGTAATTTATTATTAATTTTTTTCCTACCATCAACAGGGTGTCTAATAGTCTTCATATATGGAGTGTACACCTACTAAATTTTTTTTTTTAAAAAGATTTAAAAGTGTGGTAGATCTTGAAGCATGAACACGATGGAAGTTGAAAAGTACATGACTACGATTTTTAGTTTCTCCTCCTCCTGGTCCAAGTCCATTTATATAATCCAAAATCTTTACTTGAATCACACATTACATACATCTAATGCACATTCTTCTAGCATAAGGTACAATAATAGAATGTGGTCGGCATGAGAAATTTCTTAATTTCCAACTCATAGTTTTTTTATCTTATTTTTTTTTGACAAAATTTTGAACTCATAGTTAATCGTATTCTTAAGTAAAATACAAATATGATGTGAAAAAGTAAGTTACAACTATTGTTGTTGTTATACTCTTCCAATACAATTATATTTATTTTTATTTGTAAAAAAAGGAATTATATTTATTGATATTAAACATTGAATGATGAGGATGCTTACGTTGATAACATTATTAATAACAGCTTCTTATAATTCCCCTCAATTTCAATTTGGTAACTTTTCTCAGTTCTATTCATGTCTCTTTAAATGGTAGTGAGATTGATACTTTTACTTAGTTAGTAGAGACAAATGATTGTTACGCAGCTAAGCATCTGCAGACCTCTAGAAAAAAAAAATTCTTGTTTGGCTAGGTTGTTATAATTAGAGCTTACTTGTGATGTCATATTTTGCATTATAGTACTTGTATTTATAGATGCTAACATGTTAGGTCATTTTTTAGAAATATATGGTATGTTCTACTTATAGAATTGGTCTTACCTGACATGTTTAATAAAATGACTAGACTCAAATTATTTTTTAAAGTCTATTAATTTAAATAGATCATACTCAGATTTATAAACAAGTCTATTGGACTAGATAGGCCGATATATATATATATATATATAAAAATTAAAATATTAATAAAAAATTAATATATATATATATATTAATTTATTTATTTATATTGCTATTTTTTTATTATTATTTATTTATATTAGTATTTGTTATTTTAAATTTGCTAATTATAGGTTCATTTTATTTCTTTGTTATAGTATTTGTTATTTTGTTTCTTTGTTGGTGCAAACTTACTAGTTATAATTTTATTAGTTTTCTTTATATTTATTATTTTATTAATTTTTCTTGTATTTAAAGGACTAGTTTAACCTATTCAAAAAAAAAAAAATTACAATATACTATTTAAATGCTTTAATGAGAAATATACTTTCAAATCAGACCATACTTTTAAAAAATGTCAGGTTATACTGGAAAAGAAAAATTCTATAATAGGTCATAGATCAGACACAAGCCTAAAAAAATTAATCATATGTTAGAGCCAGACCTTTCAAAGTTTAATCTGACATATTCTCATTCCTTCTTGTACCTATGACATGAATGAAGATGAGTTTTTTCTGTACTATCTTAGAGATTGCACTTTGTCATGTCAAATGTGGCATTCCTTGGATTTATTCATCATGCACTTTCCATTGCTAAGACTTAATTGTAATTTTAATCCTCTATTTTTACTGTTTCATGAAATTGATCAATCTATTTTAAAAGTCGACAATTTTGACTCCTCTCTCTAATTTTAAACTAAAAAATGATGATGTGAAATACTTTAAATAACATGACATATGATATAAAATGATTAACACTCCTATGAAATTTAGATTTCAACTTCAATTTTTTTTCCATATTTTAAATTTAATTAATGATGAAATTAATGCATCTAGATGGTTTTATAATATAGAATTGTATGTCACATCATTAAAAATATGTTAAATCGTCATTTTTTAGTTCAAAAATCTGATAAAATAACCAAAATTGTCGACTTTTAAAATAGGAGAGTCAATTTCGTGATTGGTAATAATAGATTAATCAAAACTACAATTAAACATATTGCTAAAGAATCTTTTTTGATTTTCAAACTTACTTTGATTGTTCATTCTCCTAACTCTGTAGTTAGAAGTTGTTAAACGTCTCATACTCATTAGAAAGTCTATGATGTTATCTTGCCATGATTATATGAAAGATGTTATAATTCTTAATGTTGACGATAATGCTATTGGAAATCCTGAAGTTGTTGGTTTTGAGACTTGGTGAGATCTAGAAATGGTGATTGAATCATTGATTTTCATGGTCGCATTTGTTGTAGTGATAACCTTTAAGCAGAATTATTGATCATTTTGCATGAGCTTCAAATTAGTTAGAGTTTGGGAACCATTAATCTGATCTATTATTCAGACTCCCTTATGTCTATAAAGATAGTAAATGAAGCAATTCAACCTTTTCATGAGTTCGATGTTGTTTTGTATAACATTAAGCTAAAACTGAATAGGAACAAGAGTATAGAATCGTGCCATACTCTTAGAGAAATAAATTAGTGTGTTAATTTTTTCAATAAAAAGATTCTTTTAGTTTAACTCTCTAAAGATTATTTTCTCTCTATCGATGAAACTTACTTCTACTTTGCTTGCAAATGTGTTGAGAATCTCCTGATTTTTACGGCTTACGATAACTTGATAAATGTTCGTCCCATAAAAAAATTTAGGCTTAATTGCAGTTTTTGTCCCCCTATTTTAGCTGAATCGCAAAAGTAATCCCTCATTTTGTTTCTCTCCAATTTTGGTCCAAAATTTGATAAAATTTCATTTTTTTTTCCATTTATTTAAGTCACAATATGCCTTAAGATCTCATTTGCAACAATTGTATCTGAAATCTGTTATCATAAATGGTGTAGTACGGCTTTAAAAAATAAAATTTCATCAAGTTTTGTACCAAAATTCTGTTTTAAAAACTAAAATTGAAGAAAAACAAAATAGAAGAATTACTTTCGCGATTCAGTTAAAATAAATAAATTAAAACTGTAATTAAGCCAAAAATTTATGGAATATTCAAAAATTCAATTCGTTGAACTATCATAAATTAATCACCTTACCTTTTAAATTTTATCGAATGATAAATACGAATTTCAACTAGCCGTAAATTTATGAGAGTCACAAATTATGGTTTGTTTTTGAGTAATTATTAAACATTGTTTAACCATTGACCAGCCAAATATCCGCCATATAATAAAATACACACAAAAAAAAGCATCTAGGAAGGTGGTGATGAGAATGTGGTGCTTGAAGCTGAAGTTGACAGTTTGACACACAAAGGCAAAACGCGTGGAACGCGCCAACAAGCTGTTAACTTCTTTTTGCCAGTTGCATAACAAACAAACCATTACTTCTACTCATCGCTAATATTTACATTAATTAAAATTAACCACATCAATTTTTCGATTTTACGTATTGCAGGCCAAACCGACACTACGAAACTAAGATTTGTTATATAATATTAATTACAAAATTGACTGAAATAAAAAATTCTAAATAGGATCAAATAAAACCATTCAAGTTAGAAGTAAATCTAAATTATTTGGTTAAAATTTTTATCAATATAAATATATTGAACATGTTTTCTTTACAAAAATACATTAAATTTAGTCAACGAAGTTTGTCCAAATACAATTTTTTACTCAATATGTCTAAATACATTGAAAACTGAATTTGAGTTATTTCAATTTTAAATCAAATAAATAAAATGAATATCGATTTATATTAGTGGGTCTAAACGACTGAAACTCAAATATATAAACATTTAATGGAGTAATTCAGTCAAAAAAGCATGTTATATTAAATTAAATTTTACAAAAATCACTTATATATGACTTTCCAGTTTTTAATTAGAGATTAAAAATGATGTATTATTAATATAAAATTATTTTCATTAATAATTAATTATAATATATTTATTTATAAAATATATGTAAAAAAAAATTTAGTTTTTTAATTGTTGTGTTGTCAATATGTGGTTGATTGTTGATGAAAAGTTTATACAGAAGGATATTATATTTAACCTCTTTCAACTAACTATATATACTTAAATGTAAATTCTATGAAAATATCATATTAAATGATCAATAGTACCAAACTGTTATCGGAGATTCAATAATTTATTTACATAAAATAATCATATACAAATGTATCAGTTTTTTTTAAAAATAGTTTATAAAAATCTGTTGATTTTTCAAAGAAAAGTAAAATAAAATTGTACTAACCCTCAATGATTCAATGAACAATCAGTCACCACCCTTGCTTTTTAATCATATCATATACTTCCTGAGCTAACATTTTCTATATACATAGTTAAGGGCAGATTTGTGAGATGGATGAGTGTAATTTAAGCATGTCTTAGAGAATGTAAGTGGAATTTATTCAAAAAGTAGTTACAATAAAATAATCAAATATTAATAGTTAAGCAAATTTTTTAAGAGAATAAAATTTTATTGAAAAATGAAATTATGATTAAGTATATTTAACTTAATGTATTTAATCATATATATATATATATAATATTTAAATAATTTTTTCATCAAAATAAAATTTTAAAAATTTGTTTAATCTTTATAAAAGAAATTATATATTTTAGTTCATACAAAATTATTATGCAAATAATTTTAGTCTTTGTTAGAACATTAATATATGTGTTTTAAAATTATTATTCTACGTACATGTTTACAACACTATAAAAAGTTTCTCCTTAAAAAATAAGTTCAAAAATTGATTTATAAGTTTATATTTTAACGACTTTTATCTTGAGCATATGATATTTTAAAAAATTATATTTAATTCATCTCAAATTAAAAAATTTTATATTTGTGTAGATGAATTTTTAATAATTTTAAATAATATTTATAAAAAATCATTCAAAAATTGAAAAGTCAAAATATATTTCTTTTTAGCACATACTAAAATAACTTGTAAAATAATTTTATAAAAACTAAAACATGTGATCTTTTTTATATGAATTAAAAATGAAATTTCAAAATTTTATAGAGACTAAAAACTTATTTAACTCTATATATAATTATAAAAATTTTAAAACTAAACTAAATTGTTCCTTTAACAAACAAGGTTGTGTCTAACAAAATAACTAGACTTATGCAATATGGTGAACCTGATTCAAATTCTTATTGAAAGAGATATTTAGATTTAATGTGTCACGCACCACAAAATTAAATCTAACAAAAGAAGTTAATTTGCTCTTCTAAATTACAAAATATTGATTAAATTCGTTCCACAATAAATATTTATAGCAACTATAAAATATTAAATTGATATTATAAAAAATTTAAAATATTGCAAATCTAATTAAATAAAAGAATTAACTTGGTCAATATTTTGCAATTGCAAAAATCAATTTAGATATTTTTATTTTATTTTATTTTAGATTATTAATAATGATAATATGTAAAACTAATTAATACTTTTTTCAATATTAAATATAAAAGAAAATATATCAATAAAAACGAATATATTTAGTCTTAATTTTACATTAAATTAATTAATTTAACTTTATCTTATATTTAAAATTAGAGGAAGTAAATGTTACTTTGACCAAAAAATTAATACATATTACAATTTAATGATTATTAAATGGGGCAACTTATTTATTTTAGGCAAAATGTCTCTTGCGGTATTTGACTTAATTCAGGCTATTTACTCTTTATTTATTTATTTATTTATTTATTTTTAAGTAAAAATTTAATCATATATAATTTAAAATATTACATAAACTCGAAAAATTTATTAAAATATTTAATCAAACTCATAAAATTTATTATTAATATCAAAAAAATTTATCATTCAAATATTTAAATAAATTTAAATTATCATCTTCAACAACATCAAATTAAGAATATAAATATAAGTTTATTTTAAAATTTGAGTTATGAATTTTTGATAAAATTTATATTATGTTAAAGATGATAATTAGTTTTATAAATTTTATTTAAAAAATAAATTTTATAATAAAAATTAATATTGTCAACATTGTAATACATATAAGATTAAATTCAAAATGTTATTTAAAATTAAATTAAAGATTAATAAAATAAAATAAAAAATTATTTGAAATTAAATTAATATCTATTTTATTTATTAAAAAAATAAAAATAGAAAAAAGGACTCTTTTGGACACCTACATCACTAAACACGTTGAGAAGCTGGTTTTTCGTTGCGTATATATAACCTTTCTCACGCTCTTCTCTTCTTCTCAACACAAAACCTTTCTTTCATTCTTTCTCTCTTCCCCTTTTAGTCTAAGGGAATTCATCAATTCATCACTCATCTCTCAAAGGTATATTTTTAAACATTACCATTTCTTCTGTTTCTATCATCAAAGCATTTATTTTTCTGTCAATTTTAGTTAAATCGCAATTTTGATTGCAAATTCAACTTGATTTCACTATTTCAGTTTTTCAATTTATATTTTGTGTTTTGTTATTTATTTTGATTCATGGTTTTGTTTCTGATTTGCGTTAGAATTGAGATGGATCTGTGACAATTTTCAGTTTTTAATGTTGTTCTGTTGTTCATTTTCGAGTTTGATTTTATGTTTTAGTGTGATTTTGTTGGTGGATTTTTGTTGGTAACTTGTTATGAAGTGAACTTGTAATGGATCTGATGGAACTAGTTTTTTTTTTTTTTTTTTGCATTGAAATCATGTGCATTTAGTTCATTGCTCTTCATTTTGATGATAGATCTGATTTGGTTAGATTGGTCTGAATAGTCAACTTATAGTCAAACTGAAATTTTTATTATCAAATCATCTACCTTTGCATGTTTGTGTTAGATCTGTATTCTTCTAAGCTGGTTTATGTTTTTTTGTTCCATAGATGTTGTCACGTGTTATAGATCAATCTTTCACTCATTCATGATCTGAGTTTAATGAACAGTAAAGTGAAATTAGATATATGTTGATGTCTTATAAGAGTCCTCCATCTTTCTATGTCATACCATTAATTGTGTAAAGTGGTTATAAAAGTGAGGGTGATGCGGCAAAATTATGAATTTTTATTGGATGTCGTTGTAAAATTATGCGGCAAGGTTCACAAAATAATGACGGTTGATACCCTCTACTTTTTTCTTCAAGATTATAATAGATTAACAGTTGGAAATTGTGATCATTGCTCTATTATGTATGTCTGTCAAAGTGGCTTTTTTGTTATGCTTCTGCTCTTACTGATCTGTTTTTTGAACTTTGATTTGGATATGTTATTTAGAAAAGCAAAATGGTGAAGATTTGCTGCATTGGTGCTGGATATGTGGGGGGTCCTACAATGGCAGTCATTGCACTTAAGTGTCCATCCATTGAAGTCGCCGTTGTCGACATCTCTATATCCCGTATCACAGCCTGGAACAGCGACGTGCTTCCGATCTATGAACCTGGCCTTGATGATGTCGTAAAGCAATGTCGTGGCAAGAATCTCTTCTTCAGCACAGATGTTGAGAAGCATGTCTTTGAGGCTGATATAGTCTTTGTCTCGGTTAACACCCCAACTAAAACTCAGGGTCTTGGTGCTGGCAAAGCAGCAGATTTGACATATTGGGAAAGTGCGGCTCGTATGATTGCTGATGTCTCAAAGTCTGACAAGATCGTGGTTGAGAAATCAACTGTCCCCGTCAAAACTGCCGAGGCAATTGAGAAAATTTTGATGCACAACAGCAAGGGAATCAAATTCCAAATTCTATCAAACCCGGAATTCCTTGCTGAAGGAACTGCTATCAAAGATCTTTTTAATCCGGACCGTGTTCTTATCGGAGGCAGGGAAACCCCGGAAGGCCTGAAAGCTGTTCAAGCTTTGAAGAGTGTTTATGCTCATTGGGTCCCTGAGCAAAGAATACTTACCACAAATCTTTGGTCTGCAGAGTTATCTAAGCTTGCTGCCAATGCCTTTTTGGCCCAAAGGATTTCGTCTGTTAATGCAATGTCAGCACTTTGCGAGGCCACCGGTGCAAATATTCAACAGGTCGCCTATGCTGTCGGCACTGACTCGAGGATCGGTCCCAAGTTCCTCAATGCTAGTGTTGGTTTCGGTGGATCCTGCTTCCAGAAAGATATCTTGAACCTTGTCTACATCTGCGAGTGCAACGGCCTTCCGGAGGTTGCCGAGTACTGGAAACAAGTCATAAAGATTAACGATTATCAGAAGAGCCGTTTCGTAAACCGCGTAGTTGCTTCAATGTTCAACACAGTTTCGAACAAAAAGATTGCTATTCTTGGATTTGCATTCAAGAAAGATACCGGTGACACAAGGGAGACTCCTGCCATTGATGTGTGCCAGGGACTACTTGGCGATAAAGCCAACCTTAGCATATATGATCCACAAGTAACCGAGGACCAAATCCAGAGGGATCTATCAATGAACAAGTTCGATTGGGACCATCCGATCCACTTGCAGCAGACAAGTCCAACAACTGTGAAGAAAGTTAGTGTGGTTTGGGATGCATATGAAGCAACAAAAGATGCACATGGTATTTGCATTTTAACTGAATGGGATGAGTTCAAGACACTTGATTTTCAGAAGATATATGAGAACATGCAAAAACCGGCATTTGTTTTTGATGGAAGGAACATCGTGGATGCTGAAAAGCTACGTGAGATTGGTTTCATTGTTTACTCAATTGGAAAACCACTTGATGCATGGCTCAAGGATATGCCAGCTGTGGCATAAAAAATATATAAGATCATTTTGATTTGAATATTAAGAGGGATTCAAAGTTTGATTCTTTAATAATTTTTGTAAGAGTTTTTGTTTTTTTGATTTGTTTTCCTTCTTTACTTTCCCATAGTAGTTGACATAAAGGAGTATAAATGATGGGAATGTTGGAAGGTTTATGTTTTAATTACTTTTGTTTTGTAATCCCATCTATTACTGCATGGTTGTTATGAATGTACTTTTGTTTGATTTAATTTTCTCTTATTATCAAATTGGTACAAGTTTTGATATTTTGTGAAAAATATTTGGGCTTAGTGTTTAGCTTGAAAACAAATATGAGTGGTGTTTTAATTTAAATATCCAAAACAGCTTAGAAATTGTAACTCCGTTAATTTAAATATCTTAGAATGCATCTTCTTGAGAATCAACAGATGCATTCATTTTATACCTATCTTTCTGAATCACTGACTCACTTAGAAACTAATACCAACCAACAATTGAAATACATACTCAATCCGTATGAGTAAGAAAAAAAAAACTCAATTTATGCTATTAAAACAAGAGGATATGTAATTGAACAAAATTACTAACAATACTAACGAATGATTAAAAGAGCAATTAAAACTTGAAGAATTTGAAGGAAAAATTATAAATAAATAAATAAAAAGAGAGAATGAAAGAGCCACTTTTCTAATATTTTTGAAATTTCCATGTCTTTTTCCCAACTAAATCAATTATTATGAAAGGTAACAATAACATACGTGAAATCCATAGTTAAAAAAACAGGAACAGTTTTTTTAAGGGGAAAAGGCTCAGTTTTAGCTATCCAAATATTTAGTTATAATAATCTACTAATTAAGGAGTGCTCCCACCAATCATTTGGGGTGAGAATAGATTGATTAGGCTTTCTAAAGTTTTGAGTTTGGTCACTTTTTAAAATGTTAAGTGTTAATATGAGCTATTATACGTAATAGAATAATTTTTAAGATTTGTTTTGACTAGGGACGGACTTGCGTTGGGCATTGCAGTAGCCCAGACCCCTACTTACTTTTTATATTATCCTTAAAAAAATATTAAGCACACTTACTTTAGTTTACATACAAACTAGTGAGTTGATATAAGATAGCATATTATACATGTACACATATACATATACATATGGTGTGTTTGGAGGAATGGAGGACTTATTTTTCTTTTTATAATTGTGGAAACTATAAAATATTTCTTAAAGTAAATGAAGTGGAATTGAGATGTTATTTGAACATTTATTATGTTGTTTTTTTATATTTTTTTTTTAAATCTCAAATATATAACAAAATATAGAAATATCTCTTCAAAGTCCTCTCTCCTAACCCTTCCTCTTTAACCCTCCTTTCTTCTTTGTCGATTAAAGATGGACAGTTTAAAGTCACTTTTTTCGCTTAAAACCATCTCTCCTATTGGTTTTTTCACTTATATTTTTTTTTTCTTCTTGTTTTGTTATGTAATTTTATCGTTTAAATATGATGATATTTTTTTCCCTTCTTAGTGCAACATTTTATTTATTGTTTCCTTGCGGCATTTTAGTTTATTTTTAAATTTGTATTTCTTGTATGTATTTGTTGAAATGTCTGATAATGATTCGTTTAATCGATACCTTATTTTGAATAAAAAATTTATGGAAGTTATCGCCAAATTTAACAATTTCTCAGTATGATTTGTCAACATATGGTTGAATCGGTCATGTCATAAACTATCTATAATTGATATGAGTGAATATCAACAAATATTTTTTTTTTCGAAGTTGGATGGGATTAAATGTTATGAATTTTGCATTATTCTTGACCGTTGACTATACATATAAGAAATTAGTTTGGTTATTAAAATCAAATTTTTAATTAAATAATTTTTTATATCATTAATACATTTTTATTTTTTTATTTTTTTATTAATTCTAAAATATAGATGAAAAATATATCAATTCACGATCAATTTAATTATAATATTCTCATGTTAACATTTAAATAAAAATTAAAATTTATGTAAAAAAAACATATAATCCAAGAAGACCACCGCAAAGTATTTAATAATATTTGTGTGGAAATAAAATATCTTTGTAACAATAGATTATATAATAAATAATAATAATAATATATTTTTAATATACTTTTAGAATAAACATTTATTTTGAGAGTAGTTGAATTTAATTCCATCCTAATAGTCTTAATGTTTTGTAAATCAAACTTAAGAGAAAAAAATAATTTGTTAAAAAAGAAAATATTAATTGATCATATCTACAAATCTCATAAACGAATATCTAAACTGCACTTTAAATAAATTTTACAGCCCGCTAACATACAGATTTTCACATTCTTATTGATATAATTATGAATATTTTGAATGATATTTAATGGATGCATTTTTTTTTTAATATATAATAGTCGGTTCCTACTATTGTTTGTTTTTCTAATTCCATCCCTGATTTTGATAAAATAATTTGACAAGATTTAAAAGTTTGTTAAAAAGTTTATTTTATTAATTTTTTATTGAAAGTTTACACTATTTATTTTATTAATAAACTAACAAAAAAATATATG
>JBBPBS010000214.1:3690123-3710796 GCA_037974835.1 Cicer judaicum | reverse complement strand
AATATATGAATTAAATTAAATTTTGTACTGAAATTTAACATAATTTGATTTTATATTCTATCTTATTTAAATTTTATTTTATTATAATACTTTTAATTGTGTCAAAAATTAATATAGATCAATATATTTAAATTATATAAAATATTAATAAATTTATGACTTAATATATTACAAAATTTATGTTTAATAATAATAATATTTATATTTATCATGTATGTTGATTTGGTATAATTGTAGTTTGATTTTTTGTAATTAAATACTTTTAATTATTTTTTTTAACTTTGTCCATTTAAAAAAAATCTAATCTAAGAGACCAACATAGGCTAATCATAATTCTCCCTTGGCCCTATCTACTCCAATCCTACCAACACTGTGAATAAACATTAATTTTATTTATACCTCTACCTCATCATGGTACCTTAAATGTTTATTTGTTTTATCAATATTTGGAATCCTTTCATTTGTACACTCTTTATTTTTTAATACCCTTTCAACACTTCTTTCTTTTTATCTTACATTTTTCTATGAAATTATCAGTATATTACATCTATCAAATTATTTTATCTACTTTTACATTTCTCAAGGAATAAAATGAGTCGATGGGTCTACATAAATACTTTTTTTTTAATATTTGTGGAGTCTATTTTTCCACAACAAAAGACTTGTTGAACCAAGTAGCTTGTAATGTTACAATTGGATGATTAATGGACTACAGACTTGACTGGAAAAGAAAAAAAAAAGACTTATATTGTAATAATTGAAATACTTAAAAGATTTATTTGGTAAAATTAAGTTATAAATTAGTTGTTAGTTGAAAATTAGTTAAAATGTTGGTTGGTAGCTAAAAAGTTAGGTGATAATTGAAGACTTATAAATAAAAAACTAATTAATTAGAATTAAAGTTTTTAATAAATTTAATTTTTAATAATATAAAATAACATAAAAAGATATAATTATTTAATTTAAAATAATAAAAAATATGAAATTTTTATTCAATCTCTCCTAAATATTGTTTTACTCTATTTTTCTTTTTTTTAATTAATTTTTCTACTTTACTTTCTTTAATAGTAGAAGAAACTAAAAAAAAATAATAATACAAACAGACAAAGCTTTTAAATAAAAACCAGAACCATACAATTCATTTACTTTAATTGCAGTTTTGATCCCTTTATTTTAGCTGAATCGCAAAAGTAGTCTCCCTATTTTGTTTCTCTCTAGTTTTGGTCATTCAAACAGAATTTTGGTCTAAAATTTGATGAAATATTATTTTTTAAAGTCATATTACACCATTTATGATAATAGATTTCAGGTATAATTGTTGCAAATGAGATCTTGAGGCATTGTGTGATTTAAATAAATGCAAAAAAAAAAATGAAATTTCATCAAGTTTTAGACCAAAATTATGTTTGAGGGACCAAAACTGGGAAAAACAAAATGAGGGGACTATTTTCGCGATTCAGCTAAAATAGAGGAACCAAAACTGCAATTAAACCAATTTTTTGTTTGTTTGAATAATACTATTGAAACATAATTTGATACAAAACGAGACACAAATACAATAATGTTTATTGGAGTACAAATACAAAACATAATCCTCTTTATTTTATACAGTATTATGTTTGTGTCATATTTTGTGTTATAATAACATTATTATTTTTTTTTATAAGATACGTTTGACTTATAATTTGATCAACAAAATTGATATATTTAATTCATAACATGAATCAAATACATCAATTTTTGTTGATCAAATTACAACCTAAATGTCTATTATAAAAAAAATATACAGGAAGGAATTATTTATAAAAAAAATTACAAAACAACTACTATAATTATAAAATAAAATAAATTTTTCAACCTAAATTTCAACTATCTGATATGTGAATTTTATCTAGAGACATAAATGTGAATTTTATACATACATATAAAAATTAAATCAAATCATCGTATGATACCAAAAATTTAACCAAAACTAATTAAATTAGATTGATATTTTTTTTATGAGTTTGACTTCAAGTTGAACTAAACCAATAAATTTGATATTTTTTGATTTGAGATATAATTCCACGTAATTTTAACACTATATTAATACTCAAACCAAACCCTTATCTTTTATTAACACTATATTAATATTGATATCTTAAATATTATTTTATGTTTAAATGTATTTTAATAATTATATATATATATATATTATTTTTGTCCTTTTAATTAAGAAAATTGTATTAATAATGTAAAAATTTGAATTTAATTTGTATAGATCGACTATGTAAATATATTTTATATTGCCAATTAATCATAATCATCAAATTAATAAAACAATTTGATTTTTATTATAATTACTTTTAAAGTCATACATTTATGGATAATTGTGATGTACTGACACTGTAAAAAAAATTATATTGAACAAAACATAACAATTGAACTATAAAATGTTAGTATTTGAAAAAGAAAAAAATATTTTTAAAAATTAATTTTTAATTATTACAGTTGTCAACTAAAATTTGATTTATTAGTTCTATCTTATAAACGTTAAGAATTTGATTGTCGATATATTTTTATAAACTTACAATTTAAATTTTTTATATATAATATTATATTATATATTTTTAATTATTCATTTAAATTTTAAAATTTAATCCCCTAAATATTTCCGTTCAAAATGAGTCTAAGATCACAAGCTTTCCCTATGAAAATCACAACGAAGATCTTTTAGAAATCTTAAAAGAATTCTGTATATAAAAAGAACTATTGAAATTATAAAGATATACATAAATTGTAACTCTAAAGAATTCTGGTACCTTTTTCAATTATCACCTACTACCGTTTTCAGAGTCAAAATTATGTATATTCTTAAAAAACATTCCAAAACAAAAAGGATCCGTTATCTCTATGGATTAATCTTACCAACAAAAACATTGAAGGATTTTAAATGATAAGAGTCCATGTCCTAATATTCTATGATTTGACCAAGTAGCAGCCCCACTCGATATCAAAACCAAACTACTTCGCTCAAAAACCCTTCCTCTCAAACAACCACAGACACACTCAGTCCCTCTCACTGAACTCAATGGCCTCTCACCACCACCACCACCGCCACCACCAACCTCCTCCCCCTCCTCCTCCTTCTCCTCCCACCCATTGCTGCTGCACCCCTTCCTACACATGCTGCAGCCCTCAACCACAACCCTATCTTTCCCCCCAACACGACCACCTCGTACAAACAATTTCCTCACTCCTGCTTTCTCAACAACAACAACAACAACAACAACACCTTCTCATTCCCACTCAACACACCCACCAATACAAATCACACCCCCTTCACGACAAACACCATTCCACAGTCTCCTCTCTCCTTCACCGCATTGAATCTCTTGAATCCTCTCTCAATCATCATCATCAAACCCATCATCAATCTCTCCGTCACAACGCAGCGCGTATCATTCAAACCCATTTTCGTTCTTTCCTTGTTCGTAGATCAAGAACCCTAAGAAACCTTAAACAACTTGCTTCTATCAAATCCTCCTTCATTTCTCTCAGATCCTCCTTTTCATCACATACCCATTTCGATTTTCCAGCTATTTCTCTCAAAGCTGTCAACTTGCTCCTTCAACTTGATTCCATTCAGGTAATCCAATCATGGGTATTTTTTTTTTTAAAAAAAAAATTTACTTTTTTGTTTTAAGTTTTTTTGGGATTAATTTCTTATACCCTGAAAATAACAAATTGAACTTTGGCATTAGGGATGTGATACAATTATTGTGGATGGGTAATCCAATCATGGGTATTTTTATTTTTATTTTTTTTTGGATTGGGAATTTTCTGTTTTTTAATACCCTGGAAATAAAAATTGGTACTTTTTGGCATTAGGATTGTGATACAATGATTGTGGATGGGAAAAGGTCGATTAGTAAAGATCTAGTTCAGTTTTTGGACTCAATTGAAGAGGTTGCTGCGAAAATGCATATGCATTATGTTAAAGAAGCTAAGAGTTTGAGGTCTGGTAAGAAAGTTCATAGACCTAGAAATTCAGATGGTGATGATGAGAAGAAGAAGCTGTTAAAGAATTTGAGAGGTAGGGTTGAGAAGATTAGTAAATTGTGTAAGGTTTATGCAGATGATGAGGAAGGTTTTAATCACGAGGAGGGTAGTCATGATGACGATTATGATGATGATGGTGTAACCAATGTTTTGATTGGTAGAAGGGATGGAAAAAATAGAGTTTTTGTTCAAAGGGAAAACGTTCAACAACCTAGAGTGAAGAAAAGTGTTAGATTTGCAGAGAATGGTAATGTTCTTGAGGTTTATAGCACGAGACCTAGCGAATCAGATGGAAGTTCAGACGATCGAGGCGAGGTTTTGGAGAGTGGAAATCGTGCGGTTGAAGATGTTGTGGATTCTTCTCAGGGTGCTGAAGATGACGAGGAAGTGGTGATGGAGGACAGTGAAGGATCAACCCGTAGTAGCGACGATGGTGATCTCAAAAATGATGAGAAAGATATAGTGAAAGAGAAGCTTGTGTTCTCTGCTCCATTGCCACTCAAGATGGAAAACAGAACTGATTTGAAGAGTAAAGGTGTGAAAATTTTGACTTGAAATGCTGTATAACATTAGCATGTAAGGTTCTGTTTACATTTGATTTGTATTGTTGACTGTGTTCTAGGAGATTTTGATTGGAGTTTTAGATTGTTGACTTGAAATGATTGGAGTTTTAGATTTGTATTGTAAGGTTCTGTTTAGATTGTTGACTTGAATTTAGCATATACTTCATGATTATTTTGAATGGTAATCATTGAAATTTTCTTCTAGGTTTGTAACCATGAAGTAGTATCCACCAAACAGAAGAAAAATAATGGATTCGCAATTCTCTACTCTTCGTACCACACTTAGAATTCTTCGTAGAGTAAACATATCAGGCGATTGGCTATGACATTGTTCACTCAATGTCTGTATTTCCAGATAAAATGAGCTAGTTCAATCAAATCAACCAAGAATGTTGTATTATAGAAAGCATGAGCCTCTTTGCATTGACAATTGGCTCATCTTTATATGACATGAGGTTAAAAGTTCACTCACGTCAGTGTTATGCTAATTCGAACCTACATGTACTGCAGCAGAACTAGTCATGGTAAAGAAGCTACAAGTATGAGCATCACATCCTCTCATGTTTACTATTATGTTTGATTTAATATCTGGAATATGGTAATGAAGGGATCAAAATGTATGTTTACTTAGTTTTGACTCTTTTGGTGAGCAATGTTTATAGAAAAATAATAATAATTATCGATAAAGGTGACTTTAAATGGATCCAAGATGTCTTACGATTTTTTTTTTTGGTTGTCGAAGTATTCTTCGACTGAAAATAAATAAATTAGTAATTTATACAATGATCCGTTTAAGAAGCTGATGTCATCCAACAAATTTTCTTCTATATGCACCAACACTCGTCAAGAATCAAACATCTGACTACATAAAATTAGTAAATAAGTAAATTAATTCTTTAAATTGTAATCATCGGTCAAATTAATTATTGTGACATGTTAATTGAATATTTAAACTCTCCACGTTAGTCTCATAGTAATTTTGTCACAACATGAACTAATTTTTCTAAAAAATTTAAATCGTTTATAAGTTAACTTGTCTATAGTTAGTTAATGCACAATTACAATTTTATCACAAATTTGATGATTAGTTATTGACAATTTATTATCGAGAAGATGACATTTATATAAAATCAACGTAGATAAATCAAATATTCAAATATTGTCATATCAAAATATATAACATTAAAACTTTAGGGATGAACAATTTTGATTGATATTTTATAAATTAAGAGACTAATTTGACTAATATTTATGACTTCTAAAATTTGAAGACTAATTTGACCGACGCTTCCAACTTACATGACGAATTTGATTTTCACACAGTTGATACTTTTGTTTATACCAAAAAATTAAAAAAGTTCTTACGTAAAATAAAAGATTATAAGGATAGCTCCCCGCATTTCCTATAGGGGTAATACAATAGGAGTGATCCACACATTTTCTCCACATTCAGCTTATCATTCTCTCTGGAACCCCTGATTTTTTTGCAGTTACGACTACCAGAGTCTACTATTACTCCCTTAGATTTTACTAATGCTGACTGCTAAGTCTCACTACATGAAAATCACAAAAATGCTTCTTAAGAAGAATTGCAACAGTATCCACCCAAAAGACACAGGATAAAATATTCTACAATTGGCCACGAAGCAAATGTGTACTTGTGTTCATTAATGGAATGGAATGTTGGAATATTTCAAAGTTTTATGGCATGTTAAAGACACAACCATATTAATCCACCTCCATATGAGCACAAATAAATCAACTTTTACGATGCATCATCAAATTATTATGTCTAAGGAGAACCTCATCATTATCATTGTATCAAAAATCAAATCAAGTAGTTGATTTACAGAAAGTCGGCTAAAATTATTCTAATTCTAACAACATAAAATTGATTTTCAATTCATTATTTGCGAATGCAATCCCACTTTAAATACACATACATAAACTAGTTCTCCAAAAATAGAGTGTTGGCTGCTAAAGAGCAGTCATTTCTCTCCCAGAGAAAGCTGCGACTTCAAGATTTTCACTTTGCAGTCTGTTCCATAATAGACAAATGCAAAGTAAGGAAACACATATTTCTGATTGTCTTATCTCAACACAACATAACCTGCAGAAATTCCAATCATGAAGGAGTGAATATAACAACATACTAGTAAATTGAAAAGAAAACACCATGCAGATGCAATTTAACAACATGGACCTTAGCATACTGTTCATGCTATAGCAAGTAGCAACATCACTTTACATATATTCTATCTTTTTTAATTTTTGGGAACTTTTCTTCTAATAAGGAGTTCTGTCCTATAAAATGGATCTAATTTTAATCATTTTAAAATGCTTTACTACACATACCAAGGTATAGAAGACCAGAAAACCAGCCCAACTTAATATGTTTTCAATCTCTGTTGTGCATACTTCTGTGTATGATCAAATTATAGAGATGACACATGATAAGGTTATGAACTCAGTTCCAAACACAGCAAAATAAAATGACTACAAGAAGTTTTAACTATGTCAGAATCATCAGACCCCAAAGGTTGCTAATTTTAAAATGATTATATACCTTTCCCTTCAAACACAGTGAAATCCAAAAGGTGTTGACAAGAATGTGGAAATGTTGGAAATCAAATGGATACAAACCGAAGTCTAGACCATTTTATCTGTGTCTAAATGGTCTTTTGGTTTTGTAAATGGATTTCGTAATTTTCCACTTCAATTGTTGTTTACTGGTTTCGGACTATTAGCCCTTCTCAACCATCATCGAATTAGAGCCCGTTTGTCATAGCTAATTTTTAAAATGATTTTTAAAGTTTTGTTATAACTTTATTTGCTTTCTGTTGAGACATTGAAACTTGAAAGAGTATTGAGAAGGAGATCTAGGATTGAATCCTTACTGCTAACAAATTCTCTCCCACTAACAAACTTACCATCAGCATTTGAGTTGTGGAGCTACGGTAGTAGTTGTGATGCAGCATATACTTGCATTTGAGACAAACAATTCAAAGAATGAATTCCTTGCTTCAAACAGAAAGTATGACACACCAAAAAGAAGAAAAATAATGGATTGGCGATTCTCTACTCTTCGTACTGAACTTAGAATTCTTCATTGAGTAAAATATATCAGGCAATGGGCTGTGATATTCTTCACTCAGTAATAGTTCTATTTCAAATAGTAAAACGTATGTATTTCCAGATAAAATCAGTGTTGTCAATTGCGGATCGCAGAAAATAGCGGTTTGTTCAAATTACACTATGCTAAAGTGTTATAGCACCGCAATAGTAGCTATTTGACAACACTAGATAAAATGAGCTAGTTGAATCAAAATCAACCGAGAATTTTGTATTATAGAAAGCATGGGCCTCTTTGCATTGACAGTAGAGGTCATCTTTAATACTTTATATCACTTGAGGTTAAAGTATGCTCCAGTGTTAAGCTAATTTGAAGCTGCATGTACTGCAGCAGAACTGGCTATGGTAAAGAAGATATAAGCCTCCTCTCATCACCGTCCATGGTCCACAGTAATACTTTTTTTGGGTTCATGAGGGTAACATCTTCATAGTCTTCCTTGCAGAGTTGCAAAGAGACAGCAGACAAAATGACCAGTCCTATTAAAAAAAATGGGTTCTTTACTAATATGAGAAGCTCAGTCCTATAAAAATGAATCCAATTCTACCCATTTTAAAATATTCCCCTACATTTTCCAACTTTCAAGGACCAGAAAACCAGCCCCACTTACTCTATTTTCAATCTCTTTTGTGCAAACTTCTGTGTATTAACAAATTATAGAGATGATAATCAAATTGTGCACCATGGTAAGGTTATTAACTCAGTTCCCCTACTATTCCCCTACTAGTCCGTTGTTACTAGTTAGGGCATTGTCATGCATAGTAAGGTTATTAACTCAGTTCCAAACACAGCATAATAAAATGATTATAAGAAGTTTTAACAACTATGTCATACTCATCTTTAATGGATAAAGCTCTTTTAAAGTGAGCTTAACTATAAATTGCACAAGTTAAAAATTTAAAATGTATCATTTAGCATACATTTGGATAAACAACTTGGTTATAAACTTACAAAATAGGTGATTTTATAAGCATTTATGTATAAATTGGTTTAACAAAAGAGCAGGAAACAAGGGGAAGCTCTGTATGATTTCTGTTTAATCTATTTAAGAAAATATATTAATATAAGCAACCAACTTATGAGTATATCATAAGCTATTTTCATAATGTGTTCCAAGCAAACAACTCTTAATTTTTTCCAACCACTTGCATGGTCTTCCCTCCTCCCATATCAATCCCGACATAGCACTAACACTCTTTGTAGCACCGATACCTCTGATGGAAGGCATGTTCCGATCCTAACATGTGTTAGTGTCTAAAGCCAACACTTTGATTACATTTAATTAATTAATTTTCTCAAATTATTACCAGCGTCAGTGTTGTGTCAAGTGTGTGTGTTAGTGCTCTATAGCTAACGCTTCATCATGAAGACGTGCATGGTGTTTGACATGAAACTAGCACAACACCAACACATGTTACTACATTCAACCACTTCTAATTTTTAAAATTATTATTGGCCTTTATGTAGATGTATTCCTAGTGTCCTCAGTGAAGGTGCTTCATAGTTTTGTAGCACAGACACTTCTAGTTGAAGCCATGTTCCGGTGTCTGACACCAACACCACATTCAATTAATTTATTTTTCTCAAATTATTACGATGTCAGTGTATGTGTTTCATAGACCAATACAGAGAAAACAAATGCATCAATGAAATAACATACATTTTATAAATAAAAAAATACAAAGACCAATACAGAGACAACAAAACGCATCAAATGAAATAACATAATTAGGACAACCCATATAGATTATTCAAATTTGTTAACGTTTCATAGCTCCTTCAATTTAAATTTTTATAGTTGGTTTCTTTTTTGCCAAATGATAACAAGTAACCAACTAAAGCATACCATTATAGAGACAACAGAATGAGTTCAAATTATTTTCACGTTCATTCAAACATAACCCTAAAAATCAATTCAAAAAAACATAACCCTAATAATTAAGTTGCAAATTCAGTAATTCCCAATTATTACTCACAAAACCTAAAACCCACAAATAAAAATTAAATCTTGCAAAAAAAAAGATGGAAGATAAATCTCACCGTGATTAAAAGGGTTTATTTGGAAGGTCCATGATGCTGGGAAGAGGAGGAACGTAAAGAGAGTAAACAACGGCTTGTCGTTTAGCGACTTCAAGCTGTGACTTTCCGTAAGAGAAAGCATCGGAAATGGAAGAAGGGTTTGAAAGTGCTGCGTTTTGACGAAACGCGTCGACGGCGCGTCGTTTAGTGTATTCCCTGATGTTGTAATCTGGGAATTGGCGAGCTATTCGTATGAAGGAACGGAAGAGAGACAGAATTTCTGCTGCAGAAGGTGATGATGTTAATGTCGCCGCCATACTAATCGCCACGCGCGTACGCTCTTTCTCTTTCCTAAGAAAAGTAAGATATATAGAAATTGATTGTGATATAGCTTGGAGGAGGATGCACCAAGTAGAATAGAGGGTTGGTTAGCTTTGCACAATGAAAATGTATGGTATTGTGAATGCGAACTATTGGTGTGTGTATAAATAGGCCTATGTAGTTTTTTACTATGCTCATTTGAGTGGTTATTTATAATTTTTTATTGATAGTATTATGATATTCACCTTTTATGTTATAAATCTTTTTAGAAGTGATTACAATTTTATGTTTTTAAAAATTAATTTTATGAAAATTTATTCAAAAATAATATAAGTTATTTTAGATTTATTGATTATAATTTTAAAAAAAGTAATGTGATATTCAATTATTTATATATTTATTATTTGAGATTTTAATATTGTTAAAAATTATTTTTATTTCTTTTTTAACGAATTTTACTTTTAGTCCCTTTGATTTTCAATTGTGTAAATTTGGTCTTGTTAGTTTTAATGACCAATTTGCCTCTTTTAATTTTTGTATTTCTGATTTCTAAGTTCATCACTTTGATTTTGAAAAGTTGGCAAAAGTAGATATTTAATAGAAACACTTAATAAGGAAGAATAAAACATTACAAGAAATGATAAGAATAATCTTGAAATAATCAGATGTTGAGAAATATTTTAGGGCTGAAACAATCAACACATCTTGTTACATTTTTAATCGTGTATCAATAAGAAAAATTATCAACAAAACCTCTTATGAATTATGGAAAAACTGAAAATCAAATATGTTTTTTTTTTTTTTGCTATTGATATATCTTAAATAACAAAGACAATCTAGAAAATTTTAATACTAAATTTGACAAAGTCATTGTCTTAGGTTATTCCACTAATTCCAAAGGTTATCTATCGTATATATAATCTAAAATTAAAAATTGTAGAGGTAAGTATGCATGTGTTATTAAACGAATTTGATGATCTTAATATACAAAAGATAAATGATGAATATGAAGAACAATCTGAGCAACAGCAGTAGATCGTTCCTCAGAAAAATGAGATTGATCATGAATCTCCATCTCAAGCTCCTCAATGAAGCTAGAAAATCGTAGGAGATCGTCCACAAAATCAAATAATAGGAAATACATTTGATGGCATTAGAACAAGAATGTATTTTAAAGATGACAACAACAACAACAACATCACAATGATATCTCAAATAGATCCAAAATCAATCAAAGAAGTCATAGTTGATAACTCATGGGTTAAAGCAATGCAATAAGAACTTCTCAAATTTGAAAAAAAAAGTCAAGTTTGGACTCTTGTCCCAAATCCACAAAATCAAACAATTATTAGTACAAGATGAGTATTTAGAAACAAAATGGATGAAGAATGCAATGTAATAATAAATAAAGCAAGATTGGTGGCCCAAGATTATAAACGACAAAAAGATACTGACTATGATGAAACTTTTTCTCCAGTTGCAAGGTTTGAAGTTATTAGAATGAATGTTAAAAGTGTTTTTTTAAAATGGTTTTCTAAATGAACAAGTATATGTTCATCAACCTCCTGGTTTCAAAGATCAAAATAAACTAAATCGTATCTTTTAACTCACTAAAGCTCTATATGGATTAAAACAAACCCCTAGAGTTTGGTATGAAAGACTAAGTTCCTTCTTAATCAAAAATGATTTTTCCAGAGGCAAGATTGATACTACCCTTTTTAGAAAAACTATAAAATTAATTTGCTAATTGTTCAAGTATATGTTGACGACATCATCTTTGGATCAACAACTAAAAAATTGTGAGAAATTTTCAAATCTCATGCAAAGTGAATTTGAAATGAGTATGATGGGAAATTGAGATATTTTCTAGACTTGCAAATCAAACAATATGAAAATGGACTCTTTATATGTTAAGAAAAATATATCGAAGATCTTTTAAAGAAATACAAAGTAAATGAAGTTAAAACAATGACAACTCTCTTGCATCTATCCTCAAATTTGGACAAAGATGAACAAGGATAATGCATTTCTGAAAAGGAATACAGAGGAATGATAGTCTCATTGTTATATTTAATTACAAGTGTAATGTCCCATATTTTAATCCAAAGCTTCACTTAAAAATATTTGTTTTCTTTTAAAAATGACTATAATTTTTTTCTTATGGTTAGTTCATCATGTAATAAATAAAACATGCGTCAAAAAATGGCTTGATAAAGATTTTTTTTTTAAAGAACATAGTAAAATTTACTAAAATATTATTTATTTATTTGCAAAGTTAATCTTCCAATTGTTAGATTGATGTTCATTTACTATCTAAAAAAAATTAAATTCTCTTTAGGTGAAATTCAAGAGAAACAAGGTTGACATAAATTAACTAGGATTCAATTATTTACTAGTGAAAGAAAACTCATTTATGCATTTCTATTTAAAGTTAACGATAAAAAGTAAATAACTTTAAAATGTACAACAACAATTTTATTCATACAAAACATTATTTGTCAGTAAAAGTCTTATTTTCCCATGCGTGTACACCAATCATATATCATTCATGCAACTCTTTGAGATCATTAGTACCTAAATATTGGTGTAATAGACAAATTCATCGCACGACAAAAATTAAATCAAATAATAAGTTAATAGCCATAAAATACAAATATAACATATTTTTGTAATAAAAGATTTAAAGAAATTGATTTTTCTAAATAGTTTGTAAAAATGTATCAAGCCATAAAATGTATCTAAATAATTCAAGTAGCAATTCACCTAGATCAAATAACTATATCAAAATAAAAATAACGATAAAATATATACAAGTTATGTATGCTTCTAAAAGTATATGATCTTGATATAACCAACTACCAAAGAGTCCACACAAAAATCACTCATACCAATGGATAAAATTAAATCAACCATTAAGGCGTCCACAAAGATGCATATGATATGTCATGAAATAATAATGATGCTCAAAATGTATATGTAAACATTCATTTAGGTAACTAAAAAGATAAAATGTTCAAAACATAAATCACAAGTCACTTAGGCAACCACATAGATAAAAGGTTCATAACACAAATTATCAGCTATTTAGACAACCACAAATAAACAATGTTCAACACACAAATTATCAGCGATTTAGGTATCCACAAAGAGAACAATGATCAAAACACAAATCATTAGTCACTTAGGCAATCACAAAGATAAAATATTCAAAATTAAATTTTTATCACATATGACATTAATTTTATATTCTCATGGGTGCTCAAAATCAAGAATAAGTTATTTCGCTATCTTAAATATAGAACACATATACACATGAATAAATGTTTTAAAATCACAACTTTTATTTCATAAACTATAAATTTGGATTAGCGAAGTGTTATTGATGGACATTAAAACTTAAATAACGAAGAACATATACAAATAGAAATTTTATTCCTTCTACTATAAAATTCTGCTCATTATTAGTCATTTAAGCATACAAATCAAACTTTACACTAAACACATCAAAATAATCAACTTAATCATGTTATCATAATTAAATATTAAAATGTTTCATCATTTCCTTCAAGACTCATCTAGTGTTAATACAAATCAAAACTTTAAATCAAATAGCACAAAAATCAAAATTTTAAATCAAACACATCCTAATAAGCATATTACTCATGAGATCATAATGAAAAATCATAACTTTATAATTAAGTAAACCTAAACAAAAACGAAATTGCAACTTTACATCAAATATATGAAAATCATAACTTTATAATTAAGTACACCTAATCAAATACATTCTTACATATATATTACTCATGTTATAATAATAAAAATCGAAATTTTATAATTAAGTTTATCAAGGCAAATATATTACCCAAAAATTTCAAAACATTATAGTTAAATCCTTTAAGACAAACATAAAATCAATCTTTTTTTTTCTTTTAAGACATCAAGACATCATATCAATATATTACAAACCACTAATCTAATATCTAGTCCAACCTTGCATGGGGAAAAACTCTTATCAATCTTGTTTTTAACTAACCAAGAATGTTCTGGATTTTAATATGTAACCAAAATTGATCTTGAGTTCATTTTAAAAGTAAAAGCATGAATTAACATTTTGAAAAGGGATCCCAATTCAAACCTTTCTTCTTTTTAATTAATTTTGCTATGTATTTAATCACTTATCTTTGAATAAAACACTCAAAAACACAAGTTAAACATCTAATGCATTTAGAATCATAATTAGAGTTTAATTAACTTGTTTATTTATCTTCAAAATATTTGATTAAAGATTTTGCCTCAATAGACTTTACCCTCCTAAATTCTCTTAGGTAATATAATTTTTTTTACTAATATCTGATGTACAACATCCCTTTTAACTTCTCTATACTCAACATTGTTGACATTCTAACAACGTACAAAATACTTAAATGATGATCTTAATTGCACCACTTTTATCTAACATCACCAAATTTTCACCTCTTAGTAAGGATATTTATCAAGCTCTAGTACAAGCTTCAACTATCCAACACCATTAACAACGATTCTTCCTTCTATCAACAAGTTATTGAGATGATATTTCCCATAACTAGTTTTAGTTTCCAACCATAATGAAATATAAATTAACCTCTATTAATTTTCATTAGTTTCTTATTGGTCACCTTTACGAGGTTTTGAGGGTGAAAATATTTGAGTTCACTTTCACATTCAAACTCCTTAACGGTCTATCTAAGATTGTACTATATTTTTCCATCACTCAAATTCTCTTCAACCAGTATCAACCATTTTCCACTTAGTTTGGTGTAGAACTCAACCACTCCTTGAAAGATGACTTCCCTTCATGTACACTGTCAATCTCTCTAAAGGTTTTTTCTCAATGACTTTCTATCATCATTTTGTTTTCTCTAGGGCAACATTCTCACAAACTCAGGTTAGACTTATCGAGAAAAGTCCAATAGTCCTCTTTAACAACTCTTATTGTACATATCTGCATAAGCTAATCCCACATTCTCCTGTTAACAATTTGTGCACCACAGGGATTGTAACATCAAACTTGTTATTGCATAGGTGGTTTTAGCTACAATCATTCAGTTGATGTTTTGATGATAACAAAACCAAACAAATAAAGAATAATTATCCCCTAACTGTATTTGCTAAGTGTATAGATTAAGTTAAAAGATAAAGATTTATATTAATGACTATCTATTTTAATGAAAAATCCTCAATGGAGAGTTATTTAGAATCGATGTAAATTATTCAAAGTGTTTTCATACACTTGAGCTTATATAGGACTTGATATGTAACATCTTCTTAAAGAGAGTTAGAACCTCATAAACATACTTTGTGTCAATTTAGATAGAAACTAGAAAGTAGATCAGCCTGATATTGGTAACAACTATCTCACCCCTAAGAGGTACAACAACATTTATGAACCTCAACGACATGCCGCTAGAATGTTGAAGAACAGTTCTAACTATACCACCAAGAGAGGCTAGAGAAGAATACTCAAAGCCTAAATATGCACAGTAAATAATACTTGTACACTATTATTGAAATAATGGATTAAGTCATCGACTGTTCTGAGGCAAAATCTCTTTGTAAGGGGATGACTAAATGTAGCAAAAGTCTATCGTGAACTAGCATAAAAATATCCATGTACCCTTTATCTATCTGTTTCTGTTATCGATGTTCTCTATGATCCAACTGTTGAGACAAAATCTCTCTCACATTGTTTTAATGATAACAAATTCATTTAAACGATTATGATTGTGTTTAATATCTAATTTGTGCTCTTTAGTGTATTCTAATTAGAAAACAGGTTCCTCGTCATCTTGATAAAAAGAAGAAAAATTTAAGTTAATCCAACATATTCTCTGAACTAAAGGATATACATTCAAATGATGAATCTTTAAAGAGGATGAACTTTTAAGGAAGACAATATACGTTATCACAGAAACAATGAATCCAAATAGAAATAAAGAGAAGATAAAATAATGGACAAACAATGATAAGAGAAACAAATCATAAATAAGAGGATACAAGTCAGAGGTTGAACAATGAGAGGATAATATTCTAATATTATTCATCCTCGTACATAGGGAATAATCAAAAATGAAAAATATTGTACCTAACAAGAAAATAAGAATCCTACATGTCTTGGAAAAGTAAAAAGGGAAAAGTACAACTCATGTCCAAATTTCGAGGAAGATTAAACCTCTTATCCGAGGATGAACTGCAAGCTCATCCTCCTAAGCTCATATGGTTCAAAGGACAACTAATGGCATTCTTGTAAATCAGACCAATAACCATGGACATTTGATAAAGTCTCTAACGGTCGTCTAACTTTTTTTCTTCATGGACAAAGGTTCATAAACTCTATAAAAGGAAGTGATCTCTTCAGTTCAAGATACAACAACTACTCATACAAAGAATATTTCTCAAAGCTTAGAAGATCATTCCCAACCTCTCTTTACACTTTCTATAGTCCTAAACTATATCTTTAAGAATATCCTCTTAGAAAGTTCTTGTAAAGAGAAAGATCATACAATTATCACAAATCATTTATTATGTATATTCCAAATTATTATACACTTGGTAATATTTATAATATGAAAGAAACGAAATTGTAAGCCTGGTCAGGCTAAGAATATACACAATGAAAAAGAGTTTCATAAAGAGGACAAGTCATTTTGAGCTATAGTGAAAACTCACATGTTAGTGAGGACTGGACGTAGCCTACATTGGGTAAACCAGTATAAAATTAGGTGTATCATTTTCTATATTTTCTCCTCTTTATTTACTTAATTGTCACTTAAAGTTTCAAATTTCTATCATATGACTTTTATCCTCTTGTAGAGGATACAATTTTGAAAGAATATATTTAAAAGCTCCAATATCTCTATTCAACCCTCCCTTCTAGTGATATTTTAACTACTTCACCAACCTCTTTGTCTTTAAACATGTTTTAATCGTAAGTTGAACGATTAATAAATAACATACTTTTTTGTTAAGCTTTTGAAGTATCTTTTAAAAATGGAGAAATATGATTCAATCTCTCATTTCTTGTGTTTTTCACCACCTTCACAACTTTATTCTTTTCCATCGAATACTTACCACCCCAACTATTAACCACTACAACACCATGGACTTACCTCAAGACTCATTAACTCATTTCACACATATCTCTAATATTAAACCAAATCAATATAAAAAAACCAATATTTAATCCAAATTATAAATTTGTGTATCGGTCAAAAGGCACCACTTGACCATTTACTAATGTCTATTTTATACAAATCCTTAAGTATCCACTCATCTTGTTGATTAAATTTCCACTCAACTATATCATACAAATCACCCCCTAAGTATTAACCCTAAGAATAATCAAATTTATGTCTATGCAACCATGAGTTATTATAGTTACATATCGTATCACATCAATACTTATCATCATATCCACATGATCTCATACTTATGGTCATCACGAGATTCAACCTTAACAATCTTGGTTCTGGACCTAACATGTCTCGAACACCAATTATTAGCTTTAGAGTAGACCCTACCTTACTAAACTCTTTTTGGTATCACAAGATTTTCTAATCTATGATGTTTTGTTCCCCTTTTCACTTATATATACTCAAATTTCTTTACATTCTAACAACGTACAAAATACTCAAATAATGATCTTAATTGCACCACCTTTTTCTACCATCACCAAATTTTTACCTCTTAGTAGGGACATCTATCAAACTCCAATACAAGCTTCAAATATCTAATCTGATTAAAAAACACCCCCACTATATTTCTTCCTATTATCAGGAGGTATTGAGATGAATAATCCCATAACTAGTAATTTCATTTCTTATAGTACCTTGTGGCCGCCTTTACGAGTTTATGAGTGTGTTTGAGTTCACTTTCACATTTATACTCCTTAAGGGTCCACATAAGATTGTACTATATTATTCCATCACCCAAATTATCTTCAACATGTAACAATCATCTTCGACTCAGTTAGGTGTATAACTAAACTACTCCTTGCAAGACGACTTCTCTTTATGTACACTATCAATCTCTCTAAAAGTTTCTCTACGACTTTCTATCATCAATTTGCTTTCTCTAGGACAACTTTGTCACAAACTCCGGTGAAACTTGTTGACAAAAATAAATTAATCCTCTTTAACAACCCATACTCCCACTTCTCTGTTTCAACTAGTCCCACCATATCTTAGTAAAAATTTGTGCACCATAAAGATCTTCACATTATCTTTAGTCCTTGTGTTTAATAATTAAAACCTGTTCAACTTAAAATACCTCAACCCAAACAATATAGTCTAAGATTAAATTGCCTTTTGATATCACAATGCAACGCCCTGATTTTTACAGTAATTTTTTTTCTTTTTAAATAAAATATTTTTGCATAATATTTTAAAATAAATTCAAAATTGTGTCTCTGCCCCTTTAGTTCTTGTGTGAAGGCAAAGTAAAATGGACATGTGAAGTGTGGCAAACTAGGTTGTTAACTTCAACAACCATAAACATTTGCTTCTAGTCTAGCAATCAAATTCGGCCAAAGGATAAGACTACTAAAGCAACTACCTCCAAAAATTTAAAAAAAAAAATTATATAAGGCCGCCTCATATTCTAACATTTTCAAATTTAAAAATAATAAAATCTTCTCTAAACTAATGTTGTCTCAACAAATATTAAACTAATTGACTTAATTATTTATTGAAAAATAAATATTATACAAAATCAATTATATCAATTTAATAAATATTTTTTTATTATAAAATGTCTAAAAAATAGGTTTTCATAAAAAAAACTTGGTAATTTTACTAAAAATACAATTATAGACTTTGAAAAGCCTCATATTTACATTTGCTTTAAGCCTCTTTATATCTTGGGTCGACGCTACTAACAATGCATCTGTCAAGACGAGATCTGATGTATGTTTGCTCCCTCTTGTTGATTATTCCACGTGAAGAGGTCTCTAGTATATCCTATTTCACAAAAATGAAACAAATTTAAAGTGTTACAGAATAACTGCATAAGGTTACTAGACAAAGCATTACTACCTTGTTTTTATTCTAGATTAAGGATTGAATTAAAGTCTCTAAAGATCATCTATTTTTCGGTTGAATAAGAATCAACAAGGTATTTTATTAGTTCGTATGTATGGTATTTATTTTGAGTTTAAAAAAAATCACAAATTCATATACAACGCCAAAAAGTATCATCGTCTTAATTTATTAGCATATCAACATAGTTGAAAGAGTAAGACATAAAAATAACATCGGTGTTATTACTCCAAAAACAAACTAAATCACCGATACAACTAACAATAAAACATTGGAATAGCAATTAAAATTCCTAAAAGAACTTAATTCAAAACCTTTTTTCTTAGTGAGCTTCTTTAAAGCTCAAATTGTTTGTGGGTTCCATCCAATAGGGCCAGACAGTTTCATGCTATGCAACTCATGGCGATTGGTTGGCCTGCTAAGTAGGATTTGCCATTTGTTTTGTGTAAATATGAGTTCTTTTAACTAAGTCAATTCCCATGTTTTATGCATCTTCTCTTTCTTTTTGCTTTGTGAGCTGTTAGTGATTAGTCTCTTTTTTTCTCCAAGTTTTGGGGCAGACTTTCTTTTCCACATGCATAGTTTTCCATTATGGTCTTCATCTGCAACTTGTTCAAACGTGTCATTCTTAAGGGTGTCCAAAAATTCCACATCTTTTGGCTCCACTCCTCTACACTAAAGGTTGGCCAACATCCAAGAGTTTGAGTTAATGAAGTGATAAAAATTTTACTTTTTGTTTCTTCTAATTTTATTACTAAAAAATTTAATAAATTTATTTGATATAGTTAAATATATCTTATTCAGTAGCAAAGTATAAAATTATACTTATTTAAAAAAACATATTGATGTGGCCAAAACTACTCTATGCTAATGGGTATCTTTGTCTCTGTTAGTAGAGACTACAGATATTTTAAACCTTATATTTTATATTTTATGATTTAATTCATATTTTATGTTGTACTGTCATCGCAACTGTTATATTATATAAAAAAAAAATATTTTTTTTATTATAATTAATTCTAAAATCATGTATATGAATAATTACGATGTACTATAATTTTATTTTTTTTATAGGCTAAATATCACTCTTGATCTCTTAACTTAATTTTAATTAACGTTTTAGTCTTTTATCTTTTGTTTTCGATTTGGTCCTTTATTTTAATTTTAAGTGACAATTTAATTTTTTATGTTTATGAGTTTATTTAAAGATTTAAGTTATGAATTTGATGAAATTGCATTATATTGAGAATGATAATTAATTTTATGAGTTTTGTTTGAAATTTTTGATAAATTTTTTGAAATTTTATAAAAAATAAGGATAATATTGTTGACATTTTAAAATATAAAAGATCAAATTGTTACTTCAAATTAAAATAAATGACTAAATCAGAGAAAAAATAAATAAAAAACTAAAACGTTAATTGAAATTAAGTTAAGGGACTACGTAATATTTAGTTTTTTTTATAATAAAAGGTGTATGATAATTAAACTCTATATATACTTATTTGTACTCTCTCTTTTATTT
>JBBPBS010000214.1:3678224-3689619 GCA_037974835.1 Cicer judaicum | reverse complement strand
TTGGTCTTTTATTTTAATTTTAAGTGACAATTTGATATTTTATGTTTTAAAATTTCAACAATGTTATCCTTTTTTTTATACAAAAATTTAAAAAAATCATCAAATTTTCAACAAAAACCCATAAAATTAATAATCATCTTCAATATAATGCAAATTTTATCAAATCCGTAACTCAAATATTCAAATACACTCATATTTTCATCTCCAACAAAATCAAATAAATAATGAAAATATGAATTTATTTCAATATTTAAGATATGAATTTGATTAAATTTGTATTTTATTGAAGATGATAATGAATTTTATGGGTTTTGTTTGAAAAATTTGATGATTTTTTTTTGAATTTTTGTAAATAAAAGGACAACATTGTTGAAATTTTAAAACATAAAATATCAAATTGTCACTTAAAATTAAAATAAAGGACCAGCTCGAGAAAAAAAGAAGATAAAGGGCTAAAACGTTACCTGAAATTAAGTTAAGTGACAGCGAATGTAATTTAACCTTTTTATAAATATTAATATATATAGTTTATTAAATTAAAAAAAATCATTAACTTTAATTTATTTTTTTAATATGTGCTCAATTAATTAAAATGGTTTATAATAAATAAAGAATTAGTAAAGTACTTTTGATGAAAACGTAACTATATATATCATCCATTTATATTATAAATAAATAAAAATCCTCCATTTGTTGTTGGGGTGGACACTCCTAGTTATTAGAATATCATTATTCGAATACCCACCGATACCATACCCTTTCTACATCAAGTTTGACGAAAACCCATTTTATTTACTTATTTATCTTTGATTTAAATATATTTATAATTTCTTATTTTTAAAATCAGATTTTTAGTCTTTGTTTTATAATTTATAAGATTTTATTGATCTTTCTTTATTTTTTATAATATGGTTTACTCATTAATTAATTGCGTAATAGTGATCTAACACAATTGAATAAAATAAAATAAAATTATGTTTAACGTTCTTTTATTTTCTTTATAATTTTCGTTTATCTAATTATTAAAACAAACATTTCTAAAGCTTTGTTGAATAAAAAAGAATAAAATAATTATTAATTAATAACATAGATTCAATTTTGTCTAACTTTGGATCACTGTTACGATATTAATGAATATGCAATATGTTAAAAAAAATTGAGAGATTAACAAAATCTTAAAAAATCTTAAAAATTATAAAATAGATAAGTCAAGAATCTAATTTTAAAAATAAAAAAGACAAAAACTTATTTTGAGCAAAATAAAAAGAAAGAAAAGTACATTTATATTTATATTATGCTAAAATTTGATAGCAAGGTTCTATCCAAAAGAGTGTGATAGCAAGGTATATATGAATGAGCTTATTTTCCATGTATAATTAATTATCTTTGCTTATAGATGAAGATATGCCTATATTTGGAATGTGCTATAAGAGCTATGCACCTTGTACATTCCTATCATGTCTTTTCCATTTTTATTTGTATTAATTATATATTCTCTCCATCCTAAAATATAATAATTGTCTCATTTGTAGAAAAATTTATTCTAAAATAATTAACTATTTCATCTTTTAATGAACTTATTTTCAATTACATCTTTTAATTAATATTATTTACATGATTTTTAATGTGATATTTTTTATGATGCATTTATGATATTATCTCTTTTACTAATACTTAATAAAAAGAATTGTTAAAAATAATATTATCTCTTTTATTTATACAATTTTTTTTAATATATATAAAATATTAAAATAACTCTATTATTTTGAGACATAGTGAATACATAATAGAATAAAATACTATAACCTTCTTATCACACACTTTTTTATCAAATTATCTTCTTGATCATCAAACTAGTTCTGCTTTATTTCTAAAATAAATATTTTATTTGTAATTTTTTTATTCTTTATTTTATAATATTAATTATTTTTTTCTTTATATATATGCTTTTATTTATTGTAGTTAAACTCATCAAATTTCTCTAATCATTACAATTAATAAAAATGTTTGAATAAATAGAACTTATTTTATCATTAAAATTAATGTAATTAATCATTTTTAAATTTTTTTTTGACAAAGTTCAAATAAAATATTTAAAATGACACAAAATAGTTTATAAGCATTTTAGTTCCCTTTTCCCTATCTTTCCACAGTCACCAGCCAACTTTAATTACATTATTTTGTTACAATATTACTTATTGTTCTCGATCAATATTATATATAAATTATGTAATTTAAATTGTCTAATCTTAAATCAACGAGTGAGACTAATACTTACACATCGTAAAAATATATTAATTTTAATTAATAATAGTTTTCTGTCAAATAAATCTATTTTCTATTTCAATTTTAAATAATTAATTGTACTACCAAATCTCCTTACTACCTATTTTCTTTTTCTTACCATTCCTAGCATTACATATAGCATAACACTAACTCACACTAACACCAACATGTAACTATAACTAAAATTAACCACCACTTTTAAACATAATCCTATCCACATAATCCTTTAACCTTCCTCCATAAACATAGGAAACATCTAAATTTAGCTCTTAATTATTACATCATACCCTACATACCCTAATCT
The DNA here is from genome assembly GCA_037974835.1 of Cicer judaicum. Classification (NCBI taxonomy): domain Eukaryota; kingdom Viridiplantae; phylum Streptophyta; class Magnoliopsida; order Fabales; family Fabaceae; genus Cicer; species Cicer judaicum. The sequence continues at coordinate 3,687,029 of JBBPBS010000214.1, read as the reverse complement.
CAAGGTCAATTTCCCACCACATTTCTTTCCTTCTCTCTCTCCTAACCCCAACACGCTTCTAAGTTTTGACTCATACAAGCTTTCACATTTTCTTTCTTTTCTTTTCATTATTTTTTCTCTCTCTCATCATAAAAATAATTAAAATTTTCCCCGAGAAAATCGAAATTATAGATCGGACCAATCAAAGTGATCCGCACAAAAAAAAATTAAAAATTAAAAAAAAAAACTAAACAAAATCAACCAACAAAACTAAAAAACACAACCAAGAATTTTCTCTCTCTTCTTCTTTCTCTCTCCTCCTTCTTTGATCCATGGGAGAGGAACTTCAACCTTAAACAAAACAACAACAACAACAAAATCCACACAACCCAGAAGAAAAACTTTAACTATTTAGTTTATTTATTTTTCTCCTAATTCTACAATCAAATTCGATTGTTAGAAAATTGAAATCCCTAGTTTTTGAAAATCCCTCAATGCGGTCTTGTAGAAGACCGAATAAGAAAAACCGAAACTTTTCCGATCTAATCACGAGCCAGATTGAAAACCGATCCAAATTTGAGTTCCATTATTACTGGTTCGAATCAATAATTATTAGTGTTGGATCTAAATCTGATGTTGTGCGTTTTGATGAAATGGGTTTGGTTATTGTTGTTGTCGTTTTGGGATTACTATTCATTTGCTAGGGTTATTGTGGCAGTGAGGCTGCATATGCATAAACGACGATGCAGCTTCACTTCTCGCCTAGTATGAGAAGCATCACTATTTCGAGCACCACAAACAATGGGTTTATTGACTTAATGAAGATCAAGGTCGCAGCTCGTCACATTTCCTATCGAACCCTTTTTCACACCATTCTTATCCTTGCTTTTCTGTTACCTTTTGTTTTCATTCTCACTGCTCTTGTTACCCTTGAAGGTGTCAACAAGTGCTCCTCTTTTGGTACTTTTTTTCTTCTATTTCTCATCATCTTTTACTTCATTCTTATTAGTACATCTCAATTGATTGTGATTTTTTTTATGTTTAATGTATTAATGTTTTCTTAATGCTATGAATATTAAGGCATGGAAGTTGAAGTGTTTTTAGTCCAATTTTGTATTTGCTTTTGGTTGTTGTTTAAAGCTAGATCTTGTTTGTGTTTTTAATTTTGAGTCAAACTTATAATATGTTCATGTCTTTGTTTGATTAATTGTTTGTGATTGTTTTTGATATTAATGTTTTGTTACTGTTATGATTCTTATGAATATTTAGACATGGAAATTGAAGTGTTTTAGGTCAAATGCAATTAATTGTAACTTGATTGAAGTGGTCGGATTTCAAATGCCAGAGTTGGGAGATGTTATGAATATTAAGGCATGAAACTTGAAGTGTTTTAGTCCAATTTTGTAATTGCTTTTGGTTGTTTTGTTGTTATTGTTTAAAGCTGGATCTTGTTTGTGTTTTTCGTTTTGAGTCAAAATTATAATATGTTCATGTCTTTGTTTAATTTATTGTGATTTGTTTTTATGTTTAAAATTATAGTTTTTCTTAAATGTTTTTTCAATGATGTATAGATATTAAGGCATTGAAATTGAAGTGTTTTAGTGCAAATGCAATTAATTGTAACTTGTTTAAGTGTATGTTTGGAATTTGTTGGCTTCAAATTTGTCTTGTTGCGAAGACTTTTTTGTCGTGGTTTACGTGGAAGCTACGAATTGTAGCTTGAGAGTTAATGCTCGTTGACCAATTTTTTCACTATGAAAACAAACAGATGCTAAGTGGTTTTTTTGAGGGAAGTTTTTTTATAAGCTACTGGTTAGTATTTATGCTGCTTTATTTTAGGATCGGATGAGTGATTGGGTGATTTATAGTATGTTTGGTTAAGCTTCCATTGGACTTGATTCTGTGTTTTGAGCTTTTACCTGAAGCTTGAATTTCGAGTTTTCATTGATAGTGGAATACGAGATTTAAGGGTTTATGGTCTAACGAATCTAATACAAACAGCTTCATTTGCATGGTTTAGACTGCACATAAACTCGAAATTTAGCAATGAAGATGTTTTTGTGATATATGTATTGCTGAAACTTGTAAGCTGTTAAGTCTTTCATGTAAGGAATGAATATTTTGTGTTTTATTGACTGGAAAATTATTATGTTGAGTCATTGTATATTAACAAAGAATAACATTATGAGCTTATCTTTGCTGTCTTGAAGGTCCTTGTTGGAAAAATCACGGGTTTTGATGATAAAATTTTTTAGTTGACTGTTTCTGTATTTCTGAAAAATCAGCTGTCTGTAGCTTGCTATTAATGTTACTTTAGATTATATTTTGATAGTTGATTCTTTTGTGCCTTTTTTATAATGTTCAACTTGTTTATGTTTCAGAACGCTAATCAACTTCTTGTTTTGTGATTCAGATTGTTTAGGCAGGCGGTTAGGACCTAGGCTTCTTGGCAGGGTTGACGATTCAGGGGTAAATAATTTTTATTATAATTAATATCTTATCCAGTAATGTTTTGGAAACAATTATCCAAACCCTTGTGGGGATGATGACATTAATTTTGTTCTGCAGAGACTGGTTAGAGATTTTTACAAGATCCTTAACGAAGTGAAGACCGGGGAAATTCCAGCTGATCTGAAGCTGCCAGATTCCTTCGATCAACTTGTTTCTGATATGAACAACAATCAATATGATGCAAAAACTTTTGGATTCATGTTAAGGGGAATGGTAAGTTTCTTGTTACATTTAACATAAAGAATTGTATGTTTCTTGGTTAATTGGTATTTTGTAGGAAAAGGGTTGTCTGAAACTGAATTCTATTGACTTTTTTATCAATGTGTTTGTCCTTTTGAGATTTGAATGTTTTAAGGTTGCAGTTTAGATGACTAATGCATTGTATAAGCATGAATCTCAACTTAGACAACTTTTATGGATATAGAGAGAATTGAAAGAACTTCTAATTACATGAGCTCTATGCTTAGTTGTATGTGTTTTATGTATTGTTGCTTGGAAAAATGGTTGTCTTGCTTCTGATGATGTTTCTTCAAATTTTGATGCTGCAACCTCTAAAAGAATTTAATCAAGAATATTTGACAAGATTATATAATTGCTTTTAAGTTTTACTGTAAAAGTGAGTAGGTGTGGAGATGATTTCAAATCTTTAATCGTAAATGTTAGCCTTTGTAATTATTTTGTAAAGAAGCATGTTGTTAGTATTACTCTTTTATCATCATTATTTCCTTCAGTTTACTCATAAATGATAACCATTGAAATATGCTACCCTATTAGGACTTCCAAAAGTTATGAGGTCGGTGTTTTTGGTATAGAGGGAGGAAAAGGAATACTCAATAATAAATTATACTGATATGATGTGAATGATATGTTTGGTGTTATAAGAGAAGACAAAACAATAAAACTATACAATCTCAATCCTAATTAAACAAGGAAACAAATCATGATGTGATATATAAGGAAATATGAAAACCATTCCTAAGAAACAATATAAGATAATCTAAATCTAAATTATTCTTAATTTTTCACATATTTTAAACGTACTATTTATTGGGCCTAGGCAATGTTGTCAATCACTGATCAGGGAAAATAGTAATTTGTTTAATTTTTGCTACGCTACAATGCTATAATGTCACTATAGCCGCTATTTGACTACATTTTTTACTAAATAGCATATCACAGAACAATAGTGATTTTGTTCAATTCTGCTATGCTCTAGCACTGCTATTTGACAGCATTGTCGTTGACCTGCCTTGATAATAAAAATTACCATTTATCTTACAATGACTCAATCACATTTGCTTATATTTAATGTTACAGCTTTTTATATTGAAAGTTGTGGTAAGTGATTATATCAATCTTTGTTAAAATGGTGTGCTTCTTGTGACAGATGGAGAAATTTGAGAGAGAAATCAGAGAGTCTAAATTTGCAGAGCTGATGAACAAACACTTTGCGGCAAGTTCTATTCCCAAAGGGATTCATTGTCTATCTTTGCGTTTGACCGACGAATATTCATCAAATGCCCATGCACGGAAACAATTGCCTCCTCCCGAGTTACTTCCCGTACTGTCTGACAACACTTACCACCATTTTATTCTATCGACCGATAACATTTTGGCTGCTTCGGTAGTTGTTAATTCTGCCGTCCAGTCGTCTCTGAAACCTGAAAAGATAGTCTTCCATGTAATCACCGATAAAAAAACTTATGCTGGTATGCACTCGTGGTTTGCGCTAAATCCACCCTCCCCAGCTGTAGTTGAAATCAAAGGCATTCACCAGTTTGACTGGTTAACAAGAGAAAATGTTCCTGTACTTGAAGCTGTCGAAAATCAAAATGGAATCAGGAATTACTATCATGGAAATCATATTGCCGGAACCAATCTCAGTGATACCAATCCGCGTAAATTTGCATCGAAATTGCAAGCCAGAAGCCCAAAGTACATATCTTTACTCAACCATCTGCGCATATATCTACCAGAGGTAGATTGAATTCAACAATTATCACTGTGTTTTCTCTCTCTCTCAATATCGTTGATACTTTTCAAATCGTAATTTGTTTAATAAATGATAGTGCAATATATAAACTTTGTCCATCTTATATTCTGCGTCATTTTTTTGGAAATGTAAATCGGGTTTTATTTCATATATTTTATGCTAATTGTTTGTCTTGTTTGCCAAACAGCTTTTCCCAAACCTTGACAAGGTGGTCTTTTTGGACGATGATGTGGTGATTCAGCGCGACTTGTCTCCACTTTGGGAAATTGACCTTGAAGGAAAGGTAAATGGGGCTGTTGAAACATGCCGAGGTGAAGATGAGTGGGTAATGTCTAAACATTTTAGGAACTACTTCAATTTTTCCCATCCCCTCATTTCAAGCCATTTGGACCCTGATGAGTGTGCATGGGCTTATGGAATGAATATCTTCGATCTCGGTACATGGAGGCAGACTAATATAAGAGAGACATATCACTCCTGGCTGAAAGAGGTAAAATTTTAAAATTATTCTTTGGTGTTCATCAATATTAATTATAAGGATGTATAATGTGAGAACCTATGAAACACTAACACAGCACCACACATGACATTGATATCGATACATCGACACCAATAATAATTTGAAAAAGTGGAAGTAATTGAATGTAACTACATTTGTCGGTGTCGTGTTGATGTCCCACACTGACACTTGTGGGACACCCAATGTTGTTAAATGGTGGCCTTGGCGCCGCCATGGCGTAACAGATTTTGGACAACTGCACAAACAATTTGTGAAGGAAGGCCCGCCATGGTGGTGCCATACGCCGCAATGGTGGATTTTTGGCCTTCTGCCCTCAGCCATCGAAAACACTGTAGAAACTAGACACAGCTTCAAATCTGAAATGTAAGTGCTACATAGGTGAGAACACAAGTGACCTTTTGCTTCCTTTCTGTGCTTTTGTTAGTCGGAAACCCTTTCCTCCCCCTTTTCTGAAACTCAGATAGGGTGATGGAGGTTGGTTGGAAAGTCTTATGCAATTGTTCTTCAAATTTTCTTTTATTGAAGAGTAAATGATTGACAACTTCACTATGGCAGAATCTGAGGTCAAACCTGACAATGTGGAAGCTAGGAACCTTACCTCCGGCGTTGATCGCATTTAGAGGCCATGTTCATCCAATTGATCCCTCTTGGCACATGCTTGGCTTGGGTTACCAAAACAATACCAATATTGAGAGCGTGAAAAAGACTGCTGTTATTCACTACAATGGCCAGTCGAAACCCTGGTTGCCAATTGGCTTTGAACACCTTCGGCCATTTTGGACCAAATATGTCAATTATTCAAATGATTTTGTGAGGAACTGCCATATCCTGGAATCATAGTCCGCCAATGACGAGCTCTATGGTTTGATTTGTACAACAGTGAATATGAAAGGGACCGAATTTTCATCTAAATTTTTTGTGTCTTGAGATTTTCTTCAAGACTATAGAAAAAAAAAATGGTTGCAAGGGCAAAGCGATTAAAAAACTTTGTTGGTGGATTTGCTACCATTCCCTACATTTTTGCAGACAGAGTTACATTACAGTCTCTACATGGCTATGAGAATCATTTTAAATCCTTGAGTTGTGACATGAAAACACATCCTCTATTTTTGGTTGGTGAAAAAGGATACTATTATTGATTCAACTATGGAACAAATATAACAAGGATTCCATAGTTGAATATATTGGAGAATAAACTGAATGGTAGAGATATTAAAAAAAGTCACATGGGCCTGTTTCATCAATCTTGTTGGTGTTGAGAACATTACTACTAGGACAGTTAATTTGTGAGGTTCCCCTCTCTCTAGAGAATCATTTTTTTAGTTTAATTTTGTTATTACCAATTTTTACCCTTCACCTACTTTGATTTGTTATTATGATTCATATATGATGGTGAATTCTAGGAGTAGTTCATGAGATTGCTTTGTTACAGGTCCATTGAATTGGGGAACTGTTTGTAGGATAAATATATATTGTTATTCATTATGTAAGACTACAAGACATTGGAAATGTGCAGAAAATTATTTTTTCATTCTCTTCATTTTGCTTTCATATTGTTGTTGAAATATTATTTCCTTAACAGTTAACTTTGATCAGATTATTACATCCTTAAAATTGAGATGGACAATTTATGGATGGATTTTATATGAAAAAAAAAACTTATTAAAATTTTCAATCACGTTTCAAATGATATACATACACCAAACTAACTGCATGGTGTTTTTTCTCCTCAAGATATCACTTATTTTGTTGTTTTTTAGAAAATAAGTTTACTGGTTGGAAACTTGTCTTTTAACTATTATAATAATTATTTGGCTTATATGCATTTTTGTTTCTCTTATTTTACTCAAAACTAATTTTTAATCTTTCTATTTTGATTAGTTGCATAGATTTAATTTTATTCAATTCAGTCGGGTCATATCGTGATGATATCATCAATGAGCGTGTAACCTCATAAAAAATGGAAGGAGACCAACAAAATCATATGATTTGTAAATCAAGAGGAAAAAAAACTAAGTTTTAAAAAATAATTTTAAACAGAATAAGAGAGTTAAAAATACATTTAACTCTATTTTTTTTACACAACTATAATAATATTTGAGCATATATACTCAACATTGTAATGATAAATAACATTATTCTTAGAGTTAATATTTTATTATGAGTGAACAGGCAATTATAACTAGCCTTTGTGCCTTTCACACGGTTGCACAAACCTGGCATTTAAGGGGACATCAAATGAATATTGAAAAGGTTACAATTTTATCACCAAGAAACTTATATAATCATGAATTAGTGTAGTTGAGCTTGTGTCTTGCACGGATAAAAAATTTATTAATTAAATATAAATTAAAAAAATATTTTAATAGTAATATTATAATAGAGTTTAATATTATTAAAATAATTGTAGATTGACATTGAATGAGACTTATACAATTTACCATATTTAATATTAATTATAGTTAATAATTCATACAAAACTACGTTGCAATATTTGATTCAACTAGTTTGTTATTGTCAACCTAACTAAATCCATTATATTATTTTGCCTTTCTTTAAAAAATAAAATAATGATTTGGACCATTGTTATACTATTTAATGATATAACTTTTAAAATAGGGAAAGAACTGGTCTGTGAAATTGCCATAAGTTCTGATTAAATTCATAAAAATCTCTTTTAGTGTTTTTTTCGTATATTCTTTCCACATGAACGAGAAGTATTTTATATAGCACAACTTCACAAGTATGCGGATTTGTGTCAAATACGAATTATTTTATTTTTTATTCAAATATATTTTTAAATAAATTGAAAAATCAATTTTTGTCAAAGAAAATAACAAAAATAAATATATTTTTGTGTGTAAAGAAAACAAATTGAATCTATATGTATCAAAGTTAATGTAATGAAATATAAAGTTTTAAAGAAAATGAAATATTTAACTTTAAGAAAATAATTTATAGATATACATTGTTTAAAAAAAATTAGAAAAATATTGTTTTATATTAAAGATATATAATATTTAAAATATGCATCTTTGTAACAAAAATTGTAACATGTATCTAATATTTTTTGGTTTCCGATGCAAGGCGAAAGAATCACGTAGTGTAATATTCCAACATTGCAGGTTTATAAAATAAATTATTTTCTTTTGTGAAAATAAAATGTAAGATTTTGTCAAATATAAAAATGGAGATGACATATGAGATCAAATATAGTTTGATTTTCTATATTCAATCAAGACCGCACGATCTGATAACATCTATTATTGAGATTTAAAAGAAGATTGTATGAAATAAATAAATTGGAGTCTGAGGCGAAAGCCTCATTCGTCTTGCCTTCTACACGATGTTTAGAATCTGATTTTGTTAAAATTATTTATATTAATTATATGATTTAAATATATCTTTAGTCTTTTATTTTATCATAAATTTTTTGTCATCTATTTTTAAATTAATTTTTTCTATTAATAAATTTTTATAATTTTTTGTCTTCACCATTTTTTATTATGTCACTCTTATTAATGACGTGATAATTAGTGATATTTATAAATTGGATAATATAATTGTTATTTTATTATTAAATATTAATTTATTATCTATTTATTTATAATATTAAAACATTGAAAATAAAATAAACAAAATCTTAAATATTTTATATAAATAAAATAAAATTTTAAATTATTGTTGGGTATAATTATATTTTAAATATTTAATATATTAAGAAATAATTTTTTTTAATATTTTAATATATATAACTAAAATAAAAAATATTAAAAATGTAATAAATTTAAATATGAACAAT
>JBBPBS010000214.1:3656752-3674675 GCA_037974835.1 Cicer judaicum | reverse complement strand
ATTATATGTCTTAAAATATTATTATTTATTGATAAATCTTGGAAAAAAAAATTATGCAGAATAGGATTTTTACTTGTAAAATTTTCAACTCTATCTTTTATAATTTAGATTAAAATATGTGGCTTTTGTGAAAAATACCTCATATAAAAATAATATCTATTGAAAAAAATTTAAATTAAATATATTAAAAATTATAAAAAATAATTATAATAATGTATCAACACAAATTTGAAGAACTAATCATAAAAGAATAAAACATGAACATACAACATTTTTGCATTAAGATTAAAAATTATGACTTTGAAAATAAGGTGTATATATTTACCATGTTATCTATCAAATAATAATAATAATAATAATAATAATAATAATAATAATAATAATAATAATAATAATAATAATAATAATTTCATAGAATGTGAGGAATTTGGCAAATAAAATTAATGATAATTATCCTTCATTTATAGGGATCAATTTATAATCTCAAGATGAACTTAAAAAAAAAAGGCTTATTTGCAATTTTGGTCCCTCTATTTTAGTTGAATTGCGAAAGTAGTATTTTCATTTTGTTTCTCTTCAGTTTTAGTCCCCTAAGCAGAATTTTGGTCCAAATTTCATGAAAATTTATTTTTTTTGTATTTATTTAAGTCACACCATGCCTCAAGATCTCATTTGCAATAATTGTACCGAGAATATAAGGTCATAAATGGTGTAGTATTGCTTTAAAAAAAATAAAATTTCATCAAATTTTAGACCAGAATTCTGCTTGAGGGACCAAAATTGGGGAGAAACAAAATGAGGAGACTACTTTCGCGATTCAACTAAAATAGGGGGACCAAAACTGTAATTAAGCCAAAAAAAATCTATAGTGTAAATACATATGAATTTACAAAACAACATATATGCATAATTGTATTTATTTTTAATTTGTAATTTGTAATTTATAATTTGATTATGATTTTAATTAAAATCTACTGTTGAAATTATGGACCGCAAATACAATTTTAGTTTTTATTTGCTTAATTTTTTATATGATATTAAACGCATTAATTTTATTTGTTTCACAGTTTGGTTGATATCTAATTAATTTAATTATTATTATTTGATTTAAAATTGAGAATCTAAATAAATTCTATCATTACTATTATTTTGAAGTTTTGGCAATAATGATTTCATTTTATAAAACATTGAGGTCTATTGAGCTTTGCAAGAATGGTTGTGGTTTCAGGAACTATCAAATGTACAATTTTAATTACATAATAAGTTGTATTAGTTTGTTTATAGTATAGATTTGTAATTTTTCATGCAAATATTTATTGCAAATTTTTTAAATTTTATTTTGGAATTATAATAATTAATTTAATAATATTGACCATAAGTTATTTTAATACAATTATAGTTAATGTTCATGTTATTATCAAATTCTCGCAAGTGAGAGATGACAATTAATAAACATTAATTCCCTGCATCTTCTTCTTCATATAAATTCAATTAAAATTTATGCTTTGAATTGGTTGAAACCTAAAACTATTTCTTTATTGCTATAGTTAGTTTTGAACTGCTTATTCTTATTTTACCGAAGGTAACATTTATTACTTCATAAAGAATTAAGGAAAAGTACCTGTTGGAATTATTTTCGAAATTTTCATAATTTTGAAAGAAATCAATTATTTTATAGAATATGATTTTATCATTTCCTTAATTACACCAAATTTGTCATTTGGTTACTTAACATTTAAAAAAAAATAAATTAATTGTCATTAATGCTAAATATTTAAGAGAATAATGTAAATATTTCTATTATTGAATATAAATATGTATATCTATTTGATTCGATATATTTCAATTAATTACTATTTTCATATCAAGTAAGTTTGCCACATGTAAATTGAAATGAAATCATGAATTTTAATGTCTATTCCAAAAAAAAAAAATATAATAGTTTGACATTTTTGTTTGTTTTACAAATTTAAATTTCTAATTGTTATGTGGGAGTATATTTTTACTAATTGAAGATAACATTTATTGCTCCATAGAGAAATAAGGGAAAGTATTAGAATATGATTTTATCATTTTCTTACTCTCAACAAAATTTTAAAAAAATGAATTATTAATTAAATATCTAACAGAATAATGTATATATTTATACTATTGAGTTATTGAATATAAATAATTATTTTTATATTTTTATTTTATCACATGTAAACTGAAATGAAATCATGAATTTTAATGTATATTCCAAAAAAAGTAGTTTGACTCTAATTTATAAATTTAAAATTAATAGTCTAATAGCATTTATAGGTCTTATTTAATTTTAGCATTTATAGGTCTTATTTAATGTTAGTACATTTAATGTTTGTATTGATATGCAATTCTTTGCATTCTGGTTTGGCGTTTTTCTAGAATCTTGCAAGATCAAGTGGTTCTTCCCAAATATAGGTTTTACAAAATTACATATCTAGTTGTAACAGTGTGATTTTTCTTAATATTTTTTTTTAATTAAAAGTTGATCTTTTATATTTTAACATGTGTTTAAATCAATTATTTATTTATTTCTATTTAAATTGATCTCTTATATTTTAGTATGTGCATAAATTGATCCTTTATTTATTTATTTTTTATAAAAAAATATTATGTGTCAAGTTAAAAGAAGTGATATATCAAGCCACATTACATTATACTTTTATGTGCTACTATCACAAAATAACAACAATATTTTTACAATATATATTTTTCCTCTCATTTAATATTCCTTTTCTTTTTGTAAACTATAAGGTATCTCTTTGACATATAATTGCAAATTAAATTGGTAGTTGATAAAATAATGGGTTTTTTAGGTTAATTTTGAAGAATTGTGAATTATTTATTTATGTGAGTAATTTTTATTAAATGGTAGATAAATTATCCACAATTCTTGAAGTGCAATTAATCAAATTAGATTTTTATAAAGATAGTTTAAAAATTAATATAAATAAGTGGTATGTTATTTGATTTGATGTAATTTTATTATCCCGTTTATCACTAGGTATAACAACGAATGGTGTGTGGCCAGATTTTGCATTCCAACTTCATTGAATTTATTATCAGAGTTGAAAATTGAATCCTCATCACCTTCCTCGTTCTATATCTTCCCTTGTCTAATCATATTTTTTTTAATAATTAATATAATAAAACAAAAATTATTGCAAAATGGTAAATAAAATTATATATTTTTATATAAAATAAATTATATTAAAATTATATTTTTATTGAGAAAAAATTAAAAAGTATATTAAATAAAAAATAAAATAAATAAATCTATATATATATATAAAAGATATAATTAAATAAGTTTTTAGTTTCTATAAAAACTTCCGTCAACTTTTAATTATTTTAATTTTAATTTATTTTAATTTTTTATCCCTGATTACAAACCAACTATCATGTATTTTTTTAATACATTTATACATTAACATTAACAAGTCGGTTATAAAAATTTAAAATTTTTTAATGATTAAAAATAAATTTTTAAATTTTTTATGTTTAAAAATTTATATTTAATTTTACACTTATTAAAAAATTCTAAATATATATATACATATATATAATTCTTATAATACCATAAATACCATTAAAAAAAGTCATTCAAAATTCCAAAAAACATAATAGTTAATTTAAAATAAAAAAAAAAGAGTATTAATGTATAAAAATGAATATCCTATATAGTAATAAATGTAATGTAATAAAAAAATGTAGTAGATGGTAAGTTTTCCATTTCCACAGCCTTCGGAGAATAGGAGAAGGGAAAGAAGCAAAGAAAGAATGGAGTCGTTGACCACAGATTTCTATGACTTTGAAAATTCTAAACCACTCTCCTTCCTTTCTTTTACCCTTTCTCTTTTTTTTCCTTTTCTTTTCTCCCATTTTAATATTTCAATTATTGAACCCAAAAAAAAAAACATAATAAAAAAATAAAGAAGAAGAAAAAGCACCCACTTTCTTTTTCTTCTTCTTCTTCTTCTTCCTCCATCTAGGTTTTTCAAAACCAAATTCTCGTGACTTCCAATATTGCCACTCAGATCACTGGCATCTATACCCAACTCAGAAACGTAGAAAATCCAAAAAACAAATCAAAACTTTCAGGTTGTTGTTCCACTATTTGTTTTTTTTTTTGTTGACCTAGTTGAAAATTCTAGATTTTTATTTATTTGATGCATACCCTTTTGAAATTAGATCTGCTTTAGGCGTGTATGTTTGATTTTCCTTGTTTATTTGATGCATAGTCATTTGATAGTTAGTTGAATTATGTTATGATGTTTTTTGTTTTTGTTTTTTGGGTACATGTTATGATGTTTTCTCTTAAGTATTTGTTTGATTTCAATTATTTGATTCTCACATGAAATGATATTTTATAAAACATTTCAAATCTCTCCAAAACTTTATGAAATTATGTATGTTTATGGGTATATGGATATATTGATGTATCTATTAGAAAACTCTTACTCAGAATGTTTTTGTTTTTGTATTTGTGTCTTATTTTTGCAGAATAATTGAGAGTGATGATAGCCTCTTATTCATTAATTAAATTGAATTGAAGTGATTCATAGAGAAACTTTTCATAGTCTTTGAGATATATAATTGAAGCTTTTAAATTTCGGTTTAACTTCACGACAAGTTTCTTGGATCTCTGAGCATGACTGGGAACCAAGAGCAGTTTGAGATCAAGTTTAGGTTGACGGATGGTTCTGATATTGGCCCCAAGAGTTTTCCTGCTGCCACTAGTATTGCAACCTTGAAAGAAAGTATTCTTGCTCAGTGGCCAAAAGGTTAGTTATTTTATTATTGTCTTTTTCTTTATGTTTTCTCTTTTGGGTTTTTCAACTTAATAGCTAAATTATATGTGTGAGAATTGAGATGATGCTTTGGTATTATTCCTGTTTGTTGTAAGGAACATTGTGTTCATGCATTAAGAGAGGCTGATGGTTTGGTTGGAATTTGGATGGATTTGAAAACACGGTGATAGCAGATGCATGATAAGTTATGTGGATGTTTTTCTTTCTCTTTTTGGTGATAAAGGAAGTCTAGGACCTGCTATGGAGAGGGAGAGATAGGTTAAGTTTGATACAAAGCGGCCCGTAAAGGGATTCAATATAGGGATCAAGGAGTCCCTGAAGGTACCAAGTGTCTATGAAGAACTGACACACACAGACATTGAATATGACACTGAAAAGTAGTCATAAAAAATAATTAATATAACGAAAGTGTTTGAATGTAGCATATGTGTCATCACGGAGTTTGTGTTTTGGAATATGGAAGGTACTTGGTTGAATGGAAGTGTTTATTGTGATACTTTGAATTTTAATGTGTCAAAGATATGCTGTCCTGCATATGCTTGTCCAAGATATGTTGAATGCATCTATGTGCAAATGTTGTTTGCTCAATTCTCTGTCGGGGAGCTTGGCTGGCCACCTTTAGTGAGGTCTCCTCTCCTAAACACTTTTTTTTATCCACAAGTTTCAAACCCAGGACCCTGCTTAAGAGATCTGAATCCAGTTCTACTTGGACCAACGTAATGTTGGTTTTTTTGTATTGGTTTGATATATTAGGAGCATCTCTACAATTTTTTTTACCTTTTATTGATATAAATAAGATATATAACTGTAAGTTTGTGTTCTGTTTTGAAGATAAGGAGAATGGCCCAAAGACTATAAAAGATTTGAAGTTAATTAGTGCAGGAAAAATATTGGAGAACAACAGAACAGTTGGGGAATGCCAGAGTCCTTTATGTGATGCCCCTGGCACAGTTACAACAATGCATGTGGTTGTGCAACCACCTACTACAGAAAAAGGTTTAATATTTATTTCCATGAATGCCAAAAGCTAGTTCTAATATTTTTTGTCTATACAGCATAATAATCAACTATTCTTTTTCAAATGTTGAATGTGATAAAACTCCCAAACAGTTTCTTTTTTCATACTATCTCTCTCCTTACTAGTAGAAATAGTTATTTTCCTTTCTATCATAATAACTATCAGTGTTTCATGAATTTAATAACTATATACACTAATAGTGAAATAAGTTTTACGCACATTTCCTATCAAATATTCATTTATACTATGAAAAAATAATAGAATATATGATTGGATGTATGTGAAAAACTTTTTTAAATTGTCAGTGTATAGTTATTAAATTCTTTGTTCTAATTCAATTTCAGATTTATCTTTGTTGATAGGAACAATAGAAATTACCTGCTTCACAACACATAAAATATGCAGTTCTTTTCAAATCTAGAGTTTATGGTTATTTTTTAAACTAGTTTCGGTGGCAACTTAAGCTAATCTTATTCTTAATTACTTGATGGACTCTGTTGGAGAACACTTGATTTTTCAAGTATTAGTTATAAATTAATAGTGTTTTTCAATTGCCAAATGCTTTTTAGTTAGACATGTCAAATCTGAGATACTAATTGCTTATAAATGTAAATTTATTGGTGCTCTGGTTGTCCAAATATTATTTCATTTACAGTCTGTCTGAATTGACTTATTTGAACTTATCTATTGGCATAAGTATTTGTGAAACTTTTGAGAGAGCTTATTTTCACAAGCTCTTCAGCATAACTTGTGAAAACCACTTATAGTTCATATGAATATAATGTAACTTTATTTTATCTTTTGTTATAGAAATAACTTATTCATAAACACTTATATGATAAACATGTATGGTGAGAGGGCTTAATTATTTGTTTATCCAAACACGACCTTAGTTTTAGTGTTTTATCTGATACTTATTGACATGTTTATCTTTTCTCCTTATACAGAGAAGAAAACTGCAAAGGAAGCAAAGCAACACAAATGCGGTTGTGTTATTTTATAGCATTGAGATTGAATAGCAAATGTCGTCATCTTTCTTAGGTGGTTAGAGACGCTTCGTTTTCACGTAATCTGTGTGGCTTTCAAAGATTTCCTCATACACAAATTATTGGTCGCATGCCTCTTCGTTTCTACAAGCAAAAATTCTTGTACAATTTTCACAGAAAATGTTACTGAGATGAACTCTCTACAAGTTTACCATTTGTTGTACCTTATGTGTATTTTGAAATTGTTCTTATACATGTGCTTGATGCAAAATGTTTGTAGACTTAACTGTGTTGAATATTTTGAATGTGCTTTATTTTACTTATTTTTTATATGGTAATGTTGCTACTCTTGTATAGTAACTTCATCTATATTATAAAATGGAGGCTTCATGCTTGAATACCCTTGATCTTCATTTATATTCTAGAAAGGAGAAAAAAATGCAGTGTTTTGCTATTTGAGTTTTATGCCAGAAGTCTTATTTTCTGTTTGGAACATGAAGATTTCTGAAAATGG
Source organism: Cicer judaicum (assembly GCA_037974835.1). Classification (NCBI taxonomy): domain Eukaryota; kingdom Viridiplantae; phylum Streptophyta; class Magnoliopsida; order Fabales; family Fabaceae; genus Cicer; species Cicer judaicum. Next base: position 3,667,325 of record JBBPBS010000214.1, on the reverse strand, counting down.
ATTGAATTCAATGCATTCAGGGTCATTGGTGGTCATCTGATGTTCATTCGACGGTTCAAAATAATGCAAACTTTAATTTGTACTTTATAATTTAAATGCATAACGTATGATCTTGATCTAATGATTAAGAATGTAATTGGTTTTTAATGGATTGACAAGGTATCTCTATAAACATAGGTAATTTGAATCTTTTATGAGATTAATCACCACTCAAATACTTTGTCACAGGGAAGGTTTTCCTTCCCACCGGGAATGTGAATAATTATAAATGCCATTTTTTTTTCTTGTTCTCCAAGTAAACAATATTCTTGTTGTTTTCACTATTTCTTGTATAAATATTTGAGATTTAAAGTGAATTATATTCTTGTTTTATTTTTTTACTTTAATTATATTCTTGTTGTTTTCACTAGTGAATTGAAAATAAAAAATATTTTGATTATACTCCCTCTGTTTTATTATAAATATTTCATTTGAATTGTCCAAAATTCTTAAGAAAATGATTAGCTCTGTTGATTTTAATGATAAAATGAATTTATTTTATGAAAATATCCTTATTAATAATAGTTAGTGAAATATTTATTAGATGAATTGAGATACAATAAATTTGAGTATATTACACGTCTAACTATGCATCGCATGAGTCTATTATGTTGGATTTTTAGTGTACACTTATGCAAACAAACAATTTATATGCATATAAATGTAGGAATTCAAATAACATAAGTGAAAAGATGCATATATAGCATAATTATCAATTATTTAAACTTTTATTCACATGTACCACAAGGTTTTTTAACACTTTTCATGCATGATATAAGAAGTTTTGTTGAACATTGATGGTCAATCATATACCAACTTATTTAAAAAAATGATGCATGGACTAGATGCAACAACTTTTAGATTTGATTTTGAAGTAGTGCAAATACGATATAAAGACTATGCAAATAATAAAAGACATATATGTGTCAACTACATTGATCTAACTATTATCGTTTATAGATACGTACTTTGATTATAATAAATTATTGTAAATAATATTCTCGTTTATCGATGAGTACAATAGATTATTGTTATAATGTGATGCCTTTTGGGCTAAAAAACGTAGGGAATATACCAATATATGATGAATAGAATATTTAAATATCAAAACATATGATAAATAAAGTATTTAAATATTAGATCAAGAAAATGTTGGAAGTTTATATAGATGATATGATAGTTAAGTTTAAAGACGATTTTGGCCACATGGGTCATTTGAGTGAAGTTTTTGCCAAAGTTCAAACATTCAACATGAGGCTCAATCCAATTACCTTTCTACATGATATTGAAAAAGTAAATATAATTTGAATGGTCTATGGAATGTGAAGCTGCCTTAAAACAACTATAGATTGTTTTATTGCAACGTGTTGGCTCGCTCCAAAATCAGAAAAACACTATTGTTTATTACATGTGTACTACTAAATTATTTAGTATCAATAAAAGGGTGATATTAATTAGCTTTAAGATTAACTATTTTTTGAATTATTCTATTTAATAACTTTTTTTTGGAAATTAAATTTCAACAAACCAACTATTTAATGTTTTTGTATTCCGTTAACAACTATGCAAATAAAAAATTACAAAAATTAAATATAAATTGCTACAAAATCTTATAGTTAATATTTTATTAGTATTTTAAAAAGTATATTTTACATCGTAGTTAACTTATTTGATAAATGATCAAATATTATTAAATTATATATAAAAAATTACATATTTAATATGTTCAATAAAAATTATTAATTTGATGATTGAATTGATGAAATTTAATATTTAATAGTTATTTCAGTAATTCATCAATTGTTATGACTATAATTTTTTTTGGTTTAAACATACAATTAATTCCCGCAAAATATCAAAAAAATTAATTTTAATCCTTGCAAAATAAACTTTTTAGTTTAAGTCCTTGCAAAATACAAACATTTTCATTTTAGTCCCTAATGCTTAACCCCGTTAGTTTTTTAACGGTTGAATAACTAATGACTTTACATCAGTCTATGCAAAACTCAAAAAATTTGATTTTAGTCCCTACAAAATTAAATAATAGTTCCCATAAAATGTATGAAATTTAATTTTAATCTCTACATAATAAAAAAAATTGTAATTAATATATTTTAATTATTTCAATTTTAATTTAGAAGACATAAAAGAAAATTTAACTAATTGATTAGAGACATACACTTATTCTGTGTATCAATTGTACGTTCCACCAACTTATTTTTATAAAAAAAAGAAGAGATAAAAAATTAGAGTGTAAAAAAATTATAATTACTGTATTATAATTATTTTTATTTTTATATTGAAAATATTAATAACATACTAATTTTTTTATAGCAAAATTTATCTCGTATAATTTTTATAATATAACATATCACAATTTTTATTATAAAAATTATATACGAGACATTTTTATAAAAAAAAATTAATTAAAATTAATATTTTATTAATATGGACAACATAAAAATTAAAATACAACTATAATTTGTTGACATGCCAATACCACTAGGCCATGAGCTGCTGATTGTATAATAACACCTCTAATGATAAATATAATAAACACATTTCAAACCAATTTTAGTTTTTTTTAGAACGCCACCACCATATATGTATTTTTCTTACAAACCATCATTTTATTGTATTTAATTGAATGAATTTAATTAAAAAGTGCTCTCCATGTATTTATTTTGTCTAAAATTCAAATGTTTTTTCTGTTATTATATAAGTGTTAAATGTTTATAAATTTTATTTAAAGTTTGAGTTACGTCAATCATTCTAGTTTAATACAAATATTTTTTTATAGAGACGAGTCACATGGTCAAACCATTTAGTTTAGTTCAGTTCATTCATGCAGTTTGACCAGTGGCCCACTGACTGCGTACTTTTACTGAGTCAGTCACCGAGCCGATTTTATAATATTGTAGTAAGAAATTCTAACAACTTTAATTTTTTTTATAAAGGACTTGTGATATTCACTTTAAAACAGAACACATACAAGAAACCTACTACAAACATATACGACAACTTGTGGAAACTTTCTATTACTTTTTAGTGCTAAAAAACTTCCAATATATTATGAGAAGATACTTTGTAAACATTCTCTATTGAGAGTTATTTAAAAAGCAATCTTAAAAACACTTTGTAACTTAGTCCAATAGTGGCTACTGAACAACTTGACTATACTAAGTTAGAAAATTGATAAGACATGATCACAATCTGATTGACTAGTAGGTGCTCAGTGGACATGTGATACTTTTTAGTGATTAGTGAATTAAATTCTTCAGAGTGAAAGGACTTGACGTAGCTACTCTGTTAGTGGTGAACTAAGATAAATTTGCTTGTTTCATCTCTATATTTACTTTTGCTTTATTACATTTTTATGTTATCATCTTTTTTTTTTATCAAAAGTGTTTAAAAACCACAAAAATATAATTCAAACACATGTTTCTTGTGTTTTTCTCTCTTCACTTTATTGATTTTGGGATATTGGAGATTAGAGGCATAAAAATCATGTTTTGTGTTTTGTATGATAGAATGATTTTGGACATTGAAAAATCTATTTTGAATCAATTTTACGTTTGAAATTGTTGAGAAAAATCTGTTTTGAAACGATCTATACAATTGTTATGCGGTTCATATTCGAAATTTATGTTTTTCTCCTTGTTTCTGTTATTGTACATAAGTGTTTTCAAAATATTCAATCAAATCCTCTTTCTTGTGTGAAATTGTTATCTCTTAATTGGAATTGTTCAATTGTAATATCATCGTAAATTGTTTTAAAACTGAATTTTCTATATTAATTTGTAGGCACACCTATCAGGATAATTTTTTTTTCACTGTCTGATCGATTAAACTATGAAAGATGAGGACTCAATTCAACCCCTTTTTCGATCCATAAGCCATGTCACAATTTGTCACATTAAAATTTGAAAACATACCTCGCAAAAATACATAAATTAAAAATAATGTTCTTTAACCATAAATAACACGAATAGCCCCATGTAGGTAGTTCGGTTGGTAAGTACGGACGGTGAAGGAATTGTAAGAAAAAAGTTCAAAGTTCAAACAACATAAAACTAACATAACTACTAACTTACAAACATTTTGCCTATATAAAAACATGGACAATATAAATGTGGTCTTGCAAAAGATCCTTGTAAAACATTAAACATAAGTTAGTCAAATTTCAAATTGTGATACATTATACGATAAAGTTATGACTTTGATAGTGCAACTCAACCAAAAATCTTAAGACACTAATATCACTTATCTTATATATCCAACATGACATTTAGTATATAAGTCATTTCTTTTGTATATTCAACATTTTTTTCATTCCTAGTTAATGTAGGACTAATTATTCACACTAGAATTTCAATTATGTCCCTCTCAAATGTGAGTCACTCACATCAGTAGAGTTGATCCACACTAGGATCCCACTCTTGCTCCCTCACCAAGTCGAACCAAGACTCTGACACTAGTTGATGGAGAGTCGGGAGAGCACAAGAGCAACAACGAATCAAATGCTCCAGGATCCACAAGCAATTTTGACACTGGATGTCAACCTAAAACCGTAAGACATTAGGTATGTATGTCTCCTCTCTTATATATCCAACATCTCCTTCATTCCTAGTAAATGTGAGACTAATCAATCACACTTGAATTCTAACAAAAGCAACACATAGTAAATCAACAATAATTCAAATTCATTTAATTGGCTATTGAATAAAAAAATGACAAAAAATGAATTAAACTAACTAGTTAGGTAGTCAGTATCATATCCTCGAGTAAAAATTTTGCGAAAATTAGATATTTGGTAAATATTATCAGACATACTAATCATCAACAAATTTAAACTTTTCAATTTAGCCCCTCGTCAAAATATTTTACCGAAGTAGACATAATTTGATGACGTAACTTACATGACATGTCATGACAAATAACTTATTGACTCTCCATTCACAATTAAACAAGTATATATACACTCACACACACAATGTCAAATGATGAAGTATAATAACTATAAATAGACATAACAATATGATATTTTGCATTACATAGTCAATTATAGAGACTCTATGTTTCTTTTAATATCAATGTGTGCTTAATTAGTGGAGTTGGCATAAAAATGTCGCTCCTTGAAAGTACAAGATTTGTTCATACATAAATTAACAATAATTATTGTTTCTTGTTATAAAAACAATAATTATTGTTTGAAGTGTCACAACCCAATTTTATATATGGAAAATAAAACTAACGCTAGTTGCTGTAAAACATATTCATGCTAAAATTAGAAAAGAAAAAAAGAAGAAACAATCTTATCGTTTATACCAAGCTAATAATCATGGCAAAAAAAACCTATATAAGCACAAAAGATGAAGTACGAGTAAAATTAATTAAAACAAAACCCAAAAGCCTATTTTATATCTCAATATTCACATTCTTATTTTTAAATTTTATGATGGGAGGAAAACAATTGTGCATGATTTTACTTTTGACAATTTCCATTTTTGCATCACACTCAAATTCTCTTCCTCTCTCAAGCAACAAGAGATGGATAGTGGATGAGTTAGGGAAAAGGGTGAAGCTACATTGTGTCAATTGGTCAAGTCACCTCAATGCAATGATAGGGGAGGGTCTTGACATAATACCCTTAAAAGATCTTATAGCTCAAATGAAAGGATTAGGGTTTAATTGTGTTAGATACACATGGGCAACACATATGTTCACTCGTTACTCAACATTTAAAATTGGAGATAATTTGGACTCATTGAAGCTCCATGGTGTTAGGTTAGGGCTTAGGGTTTATAATCCTTCTTTGGAGAATATAACTATTGTAGAGGCCTTTGATATTGTAATTAATGAGTTTGGAAAACAAGGTATGATGGTTTTGGCTGATAATCATGTTAGTGACCCTAAATGGTGTTGTGACAATAATGATGGAAATGGATTCTTTGGTGACCAATATTTTAACATTGAAGAATGGCTTCAAGGACTTTCCAATGTTGCTAATCGTGTCAAAGGAAAATCTCAGGTTCATTTAATCATCTAAAACTTTTTGTTATATTTAATTTAAGGTAAATTCTTAAATTAGTCTTTTAACATTGGATAATATAATACTAATTTAATTTTTAACTATTCATGTATGATCACAAATCTCCCCCTCTCATGTTTTCTTAATAAATAGAAATTTCTCTATTTAATAATATATGTACCCCTAAATTTTAGTCACTAAATTCACGTCTTAAAAATATAAATCAAATCTTTCTTTTTTTCTTTTTAATTTCTCAAAATTTTATTACTAAATCAGTTGAGATTAATCTAGTAGATTATAATATGATTTGTATCTAACATAATGAGGATGTTAGTCTCCGTTAAATCTTTTACATTAAATCTTTTAAAGTAAAATACATATAATTCTATTAGTAAATATTTTTTAAACTCGAACGACTTTCGTAATTTGAATACAGATATAATTTGTTCATTTAAAAAATTTTTTATAAAAGAAAATTTTGAAGTATCCTAAATTACTAGGTAAATCCATTTTTTCTAGTGTGGAAATAAATCTACATTCTCTCAAATGTTAGTTTTGAATAGGTTGTGGCAATAGGATTGAGAAATGAACTAAGAGGTCCAAGTCAAAATGAAAATGATTGGAACACCTACATGAGCCAAGGAGCTACAACTGTCCACAAAGCAAATAATAATGTTCTTGTATTTGTTTCTGGCTTAAACTATGACACTGATTTGAGCTTCTTAAAAACAAAGCCTCTAAACATAAGCATAGGAAACAAATTAGTGTACGAGGTACATTCCTATGCATGGTCACAAGGGTCACCAGATGATTGGATTGAGCTACCTGTGAACCAAAAATGTGCAAAAGTAATGAATGGATTGAATGAGAAGGCAGGGTTTTTAATGAGTGGTTCTAACTCATATCCATTGGTTATGAGTGAATTTGGAATGGACATGACTAATAGGGATGACAAGAATCAAAGATTCTTTTCATGTATGTTAGCTTATTTTGTTGGTGTAGATTTAGATTGGATTTTGTCGACTGCACAAGGTGGTTACTATGTTAGAGAGGAAGATACTATTGTCAGTGAGACTTATGGTATTTGGATGTTTGATTTTAGATCACTTAGGTATCCAGAATTCCCACAAAGGTTTCAACTTGTTCAGAAGAAACTTTTAGGTATGACATTATTTTACTATTAGAAAAAGTTTAATTACTAATGAAAATTAGAGGTAGAAAAATTAATCTCTAATTTTAACACCACAAATATTTATTAAAAAATTAATCTCTAATTTCAATTAGATAAAAAAAACATCGTTATAAAGAAGATAATTTCAATAAATTTGTCATTATAGAGTTTACCCATCAGTTTCAACATTCGCAGAATATATTAAAAAATGGATGAACAAAAACAATCATAGAATAAAAATAAGGACGGTGACAAATTGAATATCTTTATTATAATATATAAGTGTAGATAATTCATAATAATGGAATTTATGTTTATTTTCTTAATTGTAGAACCAAGTTCCAATTCTAGCAAGAACTACTTAATATACCATCCATTAAGTGGAGAATGTGTGAAAGTGAACAATAACCATGAACTTGAATTGGGTGATTGTGAGGGACCAAGTAAGTGGCATCATGAAGGGCAACAAATCAAGTTGGTTGGCAATGGTACATGTATGGAAGCAATTAGTGATGGATCAATAGTGAAACTCTCAAATGATTGCAAGAGCAAACAAAGTTTTTGGAAAACTTTATCAGCAACAAATCTTCATTTGGGTACATTGGATGGACAAGGACAAAATTTATGCTTGCAAAGGGAATCCCCTACTTCACATAAGATTGTCACAAAAAAATGCATTTGTGTTGATGATAATCCTAATTGTTTGGATGACCCTCAAAGTCAGTGGTTTCAACTAGTTACAACAAATATGTAATATATTTTAATTAATATTTATTTATTTATTTATTATTATCTTGTATGGTTACACCTAATTTTGTTGGATAATTTAACAAATGTTCGTAAAAATAATAAATATTTAAAATGTTAGAGATTTTAATTTTTTATTCATCTCTGTTAGCAATAAAAGGGAAAATCAATTTGGTTTGCTCTAATTAGCAATAAAAGCAAATCCTTTTAAAAAAGTTTGCAATAAATGACAAATTTTGATGCATCTATAAATGTGGTCTTACAAAACAAGCAAGTAAAACATTAAATGTAAGTTAGTCAAATTCCAAATTTGATGCATTTATCGACGAAGCATCATAAAGTAAATCAACGATGATTAAAATTCATTTCATTGATTATTGAATAAGAAAAAATGACAAAAAATGAATTAAATTAACCAACTAGATAGTCAGTGTCATGTCCTGGAGCAAAAATTTCAGAAGAATTAAGTATCTGGAAATATTTTTAGGGACATACTAATCATTAACATGTTTAATCTTTGAAGGATATTAAAATTTGGTAAGAATTAGGCTGCAATGCCTGTGAAAATATGTCAGCCACTTGGTTTTGACTTGAATTAGGCCATTCAATAATTTATTGCTAACGATGTGACAATCTATATCAAGATACTTCATTAGTTCATGGAAAATCGGAGTTTCTACAATGTAGAGCACTATTAACACAAGAACCTTAGATCAAGTGACTTGTAGATGCATGAGATTTAGCTTTATGTGATGCCGCCTATGTTAGAGACAAGCTAGAAAAAAAAAAAAACAATAGAAATTGTACATTTTTTGGTGAAAATCCTGGTCAAGCAAAAGGCAAGAGACTATTGCTATGTCAACAACAAAAACAAAATATATTTTAAAAGTAGGCTTTAACACTCATGTCGTTGTGGATGAAATATTAACTAGAAGATTTCAAAGTCAATGAAAATAACATTCCTATAATCTCTGAAAATACTACAACTATTTGTTTAACAAAAAATTCTATTTTACATTCAAGGACAAAAGGGTATTTTTTTCAAGTTAACCCTATAGGCTGATTTAATCGTGAGATCTCATGGAACATAATGACACGATTCTTAAATTGACTGTAGTCAAAATTTACTATTAAATGAGACAACAATAATCCATAGAGACTATTATGTGAGTAAACTGATTATCACATCTCACTAGTCATGAATATGAAATATCAAATCTTCACATAGAGAAAATAATTGTACAAGATTGATATGCAAACATTACATAATAGTTATGCAAATGTAATTAATGATTCTCATGTGACCACAGTGAGTAGTCTTTATACTTGAAGTCACTACGTTTCCTACGTGGAGAACTGTATATTTTGAGTTCATCAAATATTATTTGTAATAGGACAATCATAAAAGTGATTATTGAGTCTATAATAACTCATGTAGAGGAATATGAGTGATGTACATATAATTCATCCCTCTTAGATATTAGCACTTGTGTCTTAGGACTCTCAATAGAGTGATGTCAAATGTGTGTGGCTATACCAAAATGGACCAATATAAGATATTGGGTAAATTAGTGATTGCACGTATACTCAAAAATCGAGAAACAAATTATTGAACCTAATAAGAATGATATTTTTATGTCTTGTGTTCAATTAAGACATTTGGATGTAGAGACAATTACCACACAATTAATATTGATCACAATAAAATTAGATAATAAAGAGCTTAACATAAAATATACTTTTTAGTACGTCAAATCAGTCATTTAAAAAAGTCACACCAAAACTTAAAATAAATTTTTTGACAGATAATAGGTCAAATTTAAACTTTAAATTTCTTAAATATGTTAAACCTATTTAAATAAAATCTTATCTGACTTAATATATTCCCGTCACTGCGACTAAAGTTTTCTAAAAAAAAATAAATATGTTCAGAGTCTTGCTAGAAATTATATATATTATGTTAAATTTGCATACTATTATACCATGGAGAAACTTATTGATAATGAGCTGGCAAAGATTCCCAAAAATTGGACGAAAATTTGGAAATTGAGAGTCTTAAAAAAAATTAAAATATTTCTTATGAACGATTGCTCGTAAATGCATCCCCACTTCACTAAACAACGACTACATTTGAAGGGAGTGCAATGTCTCGGCAACAAGGAAAATGGGTGGCATATTTTCTTTGAATGTGCTACGGGACACTATTAAAAATTATATAAATAATTAATTTGATTTTATCGAGTTAACTCATGAACTAAATAAATTGAACTATATGTAACTTAAATTCAATTTAAGTTCAATTTATTTAGTTCATAACTAAATTCAATGAACTAATTATCAATCAAATTTTGAACTATTTTTGAGTTAAATTTGTTCATTATACTATCAAACCGTATTTGATATCATTATATATAATTGTAAATTTTTGTTGACTTATTATCCAAATTTTTCACGTACGTTTTATTTAAGTTTTATTTTGAATGAAATGAGTTGATTTTGAGTTTGAAAAAATAACATTTTGTAATTTATAGTGTAAATTTATTTTATCAATAAAAAATATTTTATATATATTTTTAAATATTCGT
>JBBPBS010000214.1:3642678-3656477 GCA_037974835.1 Cicer judaicum | reverse complement strand
CTTTTAAGAAAACTGTCCAATGAGAGGATTGTGTTTTATTTTTATTTTTTCTTTTTACTCTCTACTAATATAAATTTTATATTTAGCTAAATACTCTAATTAATTAAATGATACTTGTCAAATTTATCAAAATATCATCTTTATTTTATTTTATTATATAAATAAATAAAATATTTAAATTGAGATGAATATAATATTAATTAAATAACAACAACAACAAATAGTATAAATAAGTGATGTGTATAATCTACTTAAATATTCAAAAAATGAGACTTGATCTCTCTTAAATAAGTTATGATGGTATAGTTGTAACATCAAATGAATAGTACTAACACACAAAAGAAATATTTTTTAAAACTTTTAAAAAAAATTAATCCTCCTATTGTTACTATTATTAAAAGAAAAATATAATTTTTATATGTTTAATAAATACTACATTTGATCTCGTGCTAACGCCGTCATAAACTATAACATAAAGAGACATGCAATCCAAATCACATAAAAGAGACAGTCAGTCGACGTGGCGAAGGATGCTTACACCTCATTCAGTAACGTCCACATTCTTCACGAACTTGCCAGAATACTCCACACTCCTTCATTTTTCATTCATTAATAATAATAATAATAATAATCTCTATTTTAAATTAATATATCGTAATGATAAAAATTTAATTGCTCTGTTAAAAAATAAATAAAAAAAATTAAAGTAAGGATTTTCTCTCTATTGCATTTTCATTTTTTTTAATTAAAAATAAAATAAAATTTTTAAAAAAATTTCAAACTTAATTTTTTTTAATAATTAATAACGGCTATGTTCATCATTTTTTTAGTAATTACCCTTTAAATTGTTTTTTTTTTCATTCATTGAATCATTTAAAATAAATTATTCATCACACTCTCTTCCTTATTCTTTTCTCAGTAAGAAAGTAACAGAAACGTAAAAGAGGTTCCTTCATTTCTTCTTCAATTCCCAATTCTATTCTCATTCTCAAAGATGGCTTCTACGACGTCGTTTTCAATTCCTCATTCAGTTCCAATTTCCTGTTACAGAAACAGTTCTCGAAATTCTCACCATTACAATGTTTCTCTATCGTTCTCCGCTAAACCCTTTTCCCTCAAATCACTTCCATTGAATCAAAGATACAAACATGCAAATGGATTTTGCAGAATTCAAACAAATTCTAATCGGTTCTCTGTTCGTTGTGAAGCTTCTTCAGCTGGAAGGGTAACATTAATAGTAACATTAACATTCATCATAATAGCATAACTCTTATGCTTCAATTTGCTTTTTTGTTTTTATTCTTTTTCAAACTTGGAATCATCATGCATGATTGAAACTTAGAAGGTATTATTCAGTTTATAGGATTAAATTGTGTCAAATTCAAGTCTCGGTGATCAAGTAATTGGTTAAAGGTTTAAAATGATTAAGGGTCTTTTGATACAGATTTAAAAGAAAATATTTTGATATTCAATAATTTGGAGATTTTTAAGAAAAATAAAAGTTGCTTAGTGTTGTGAAGATCACTTTTATTTTTAAAAAATGATTTAGTTTTAGATACTGCTAAAAACAGCTTCTCATCTGAAACATTTTTTATGTTATTTTCATATCATCATTATTTTAAAAGATGTAATAAATAGATAAAAAAGTGATTAATTTTTTTATGCAAGAAGTTGTAATGAACACGCTCTAAATATTAGCTTTTTTTCTTGCAACATTAGTAATTAGTATTGTTAGTATTTTGCTGAGGATGGAGATAGAACCCTTAACATTCTTATCACTCCGTTGGCTAATTCCCCTATTTAAATATTCACTTTGGTACCTAAAATTGATGGAAATCCAATTCTCTACATTAGAATTATTTTACTTTTAAATAAAAATACAATAGAATTATTTTAAAATGGTGTTTGAAATTGCAAAATGTTAATCAAATTCGTCCCCTTGTTGATGTTTGTAGGAACTATAGTAATATTAAGTTGGTAATGATAAGATGCATTTGAAGTTATGTGATGTATGTTTTGGATGTATTTGATAAGGGATTTAGACAAAGAGATGAACTTGATTAATATTTTGCAATTTTAAAAATCATTTTATAATATTGATAATGCAGTATATTTTGCAATTCTAAGAATCATTTTGCAATATTGATTCATTTAAAAACGGTGGTTATTTTTGTAAATGACCAATTTTAGTATTGTTATGTTAGTATTATGTAAAGAATCATTTTTTTTTAAAGTATATTGGGGTCAACATATGGTCTTAAGCTCAAGGTCTAATCTCTCTCTTAGCCTTATTACACTCATTTCGTTAAGTTAAAATGAGGTGTTAAATTCACTATATAGTACTTTGTCCCATTGATAGATGATAGAAACCATTGCAGAGAGGAGAGGAGGTTGAGAGAGAAGTGATGACAGAAAATGAAAATTGATTAAATAATGAAAAGTAATTATAGTGGAACTACAAAGGGACATAGGTACTAGTAGAAAAATAAGCAATCAATATTGTTAAACTTATTAATCATCAGTTAAATAACCAACCAAACTCAACCAACTTAGAACGAAATGTGGTAATTTTCTCAGCTTATTTGCAATCTTGAGATTTGTAAACTTGTATCTTGTTTGTTATGTGTATTAGAGCTTATGAGGTACAGCGTTTGATGTTGGGACTTGGGGTTTTGATACAATGGCAGATTACACAGCAAGAGTTCACGGAGATGGCCTGGCAAGCAATAGTTTCATCGCCGGAGATGGCCAAAGAGAACAAGCATCAGATTGTGGAGACAGAGCATTTGATGAAGGCTTTGTTGGAACAGAAGAACGGGCTTGCTCGCAGGATCTTTTCCAAAGTCAGTGTGGATAACACCCGGCTTCTAGAAGCTACTGATAAGTACATTCAACGGCAACCCAAGGTGATCTATTCATTAAACTTGAACAAGTTTGAATCAATGTTGTCAAATAACAGCGCTATAGCAATAGCGGAGCTGGATTTTGATGAATCCACTATAAAGACAGTTTCTGCAATTAAATGTAGCGATTAAAGCAAAATAAAAATAAAAAAGAGAAAACCAAGGTGTTAAAAAATAATGAAACTGAAGTGTTCCAAACATGACCAATTTTTAAAATAGAAAAATTGAAGAGTCAACTAGTATTAATATTCACTGTAATATGTAAACCTTTCAATATGTAAGCTATGCTTTCTTTGCCTTCATTTTCTTTTTCATTTGTATGCAGCACAACATGCCTTTTTTCATATATAATTGACTTATTTCAACCACAATGTGATTTCCGTTATTTTCCTGAAATGGTATCTGCTATTTCACAAAACAGATTTTTGGCATTCGCTATTTTCCGCAATCTGCTATTTATAACATGGGTTTGATTTAAAATATGAGCACTTGCAGGCTTGTATTGCTTAACTACTACAGTACTACTGTACTCATTATTGGATTAGATATTTGTTCTGAGGCTCTTTATTCTGTCTCCAAAAGCTGATGTTGTTTTACTCATTTTCAATCATGTTAGGTTGTAGGGGAATCAGCTGGTTCAATGTTGGGGCGTGATTTAGAGGCATTGATTCAAAGAGCCAGGGACTACAAGAAAGAATATGGAGATTCATTTGTTTCAGTTGAACACTTGGTTCTTGGTTTTACCGAGGATCAACGTTTCGGAAAGCAACTTTTTAGAGATTTTCAAATATCTCAGCAGGGTCTAAAATCTGCAATAGAGTCCATTAGGGGACACCAGTCAGTAATTGACCAAGGTAATGACATTTTCCATTTGTCTCATTCTATATTTTTCAATATATGATTATAGTTGTGTGCTGTTCATTTATCTTCATGTGCTACTACTTTTGTTTTGGGAAAAGGGTTGGTTGAGTTGTTAATTTAGTCCTATTGAAGACTTAGGTATATTTAGGGAAAATGTGAAGCAGTGTATTCATGTTGTTAGAACCAATAATTGGCTTCCTAAGAAAGAACACTTTTATTAAGAACTTGAAGAGAAATCTGTCCTCCAAGGGTTTCCCCTTCACAATAAAGAATACTCTATTCACAATTACAATATTCAATTATCTCCTCTCTAACTCCCCAACCTCCCTATTTATACAAGTAGCCTTATAACAATCTCAACTAACTAATTCATTAACTAACTATTATTATTAACTAACTACTAATCTAAGTCTTTGAACTTCATCTCCACGAGCTTTTAGGAGTTTTGTTGTATATGATTGTCTACATGTAGGTCATATTTGGACAAGCAACTTAATTAAGTTCTTATAGCATAAACACATTATAATATTAGTGATGCATAAGGCATTCTGTATCAAAAGATAAAATAAAGTCAAAATTGTTTTCATGTAAGTTATAAGGTGTTTTGATAAGCCATCTTGATGAGCTTATGGAAATAAGCTGAAACAACTTATGAATATGTCTGTCATGTAATAAGCTGTTTTCATTAGCTTTCTCAAACAATCTCACATGTACTTATAGATCCGGAAGGGAAGTATGAAGCCTTGGAAAAATATGGAAAAGATTTGACAGCAATGGCTAAAGCAGGAAAACTTGATCCAGTTATAGGAAGAGATGATGAAATACGCAGGTGCATCCAAATTCTCTCCAGGAGAACAAAGAACAATCCTGTACTGATCGGTGAGCCTGGTGTTGGAAAGACTGCAATTTCTGAAGGGTATGTGCTTAGTTCTTCCTCAATTTTATTGGTAAACAAGCAGGTTAAATAATTGTTCTTGCTTGCCTCATAATTTGGATGCTTTTGTTTATATTCTTCATAATGTTATGCATATTGACCTATTTCTACCATTGAAACAGACTTGCTCAGAGAATCGTGCAAGGAGATGTTCCTCAGGCTTTGATGAACCGTAGGGTATGTGCTTTATGAAAATGCTTAGGCTGTTGTTGGTTGAACTGACATGGATGGAGAAGGAGGCATAAGTGGACCATAGAAAAGAAATAACTGGTTTTTAAGTTTCTATCCCCATTTTCAATGTCACTGTAATGGTCCCTATTATATCCTCTGCCAGTCTTGTTTCAATTTCATATTTTAGAAGAGAAAAAATATTTTCTTTTTTTTTTTTTACTCCTTAAAAAAATTGTATATTAGTTTGGAGTTGTAACATTGATTTTATGCACTGGTCTCTTTTCAGCTTATATCCCTTGACATGGGTGCACTTATTGCTGGAGCCAAATACCGGGGGGAATTCGAAGATAGGCTGAAAGCTGTTCTTAAAGAAGTAACAGAATCTGATGGTCAAACTATCCTTTTCATTGATGAGATTCATACAGTTGTTGGAGCAGGTAATAAGCTTTAAAGCTTTTCATTTTCAGATAGCAGATTCTTGGGGATTCTAAAATCTGCTAGAGGCCGTTCCATTATTTGATGCAGATGAGTTAATATACCAAAAAACTCGTTAGATCATCCAGTAATCTAATCAAATAGATGATACACTTTGGTTTAAGCCATATCATTCTCCTCCTAAAATGTGACTTTTGTATGTAGCTGATGATGCCTAGTGGAATTCAAAAAGTAACATGTGGATGTTTGATTTGATTGCAATTATAATTTTTCTTATGTTAGGTGCTACAAATGGTGCTATGGATGCTGGTAACCTCTTAAAGCCAATGCTTGGCAGAGGGGAGCTGCGGTGTATTGGTGCGACAACACTAGATGAATATCGAAAGTATATTGAGAAAGACCCAGCACTAGAGCGTCGTTTCCAGCAAGTTTATGTTCACCAACCTACTGTTGAAGATACCATTTCGATACTACGGGGACTGCGGGAAAGGTATGAGCTACATCATGGAGTCCGGATTTCTGATAGTGCACTTGTGGAAGCTGCAATTCTCTCAGATCGATATATTAGCGGGAGATTTTTGCCTGACAAAGGTAATAAATAATCATTTTTGCCTGACAAAGGAGCATTCACTTTGATTCCATCAACAAGTTACTAAGGATTGGTTTTAAAAGATCAAAATATAGTTCTGACTGATTTCATTTTTAATTCCACTCTCAAGTTTATATGGTTAAAATTTCTTTCTGGGATGCAATCAATGATGTTCATAAAGCACTAACTGCTAGCTACTTCCAAATTACAGCTATTGATTTGGTGGATGAGGCAGCTGCCAAACTGAAAATGGAAATCACTTCAAAACCTACTGCACTTGATGAGATCAACCGGTCGGTCCTAAAACTAGAGATGGAGAGACTCTCTCTTATGAATGATACAGACAAGGCTTCTAAAGATAGGCTGTATCGTCTTGAGGCAGAGCTCTCTCTCCTGAAAGAGAAACAGGTTGAGCTGACTGAACAGTGGGAGCATGAAAAGTCTGTCATGACTCGGATTCAATCAATTAAAGAAGAGGTGTGTTGATGATTCTCTTTTAAGTTTAAATAAGCAACTGTGTAAAAAGTGGGTTGTACAAATATGGCATTCTGTAATATTTTCACCATATGAAAAGTTAGTACAAGTATATGGATTGAGTTGGTAATTATAATTATTGAAATTTAATTACGTAGAAGATGATGAATTTATATTAATTAATGATCAACACTATATACTAATGCGTTCTGTATTTATGCATCAGATAGACAGGGTGAATCTTGAGATCCAACAGGCTGAGCGGGAGTACGATCTGAATCGTGCTGCTGAATTGAAATATGGCAGCCTAAACTCCTTGACACGACAACTTGAGAGTGCAGAGAAGGAGTTAGTTGAATATATGAACTCTGGGAAGTCTATGCTGAGGGAGGAAGTTTCAGGAAATGATATTGCTGAAATTGTAAGCAAGTGGACTGGTATTCCTGTTTCAAAACTTCAACAATCAGAGAGGGAGAAGTTGTTGTATTTAGAGGACGTGCTCCATAAGCGCGTTGTCGGTCAAGACCCTGCTGTTACGGCAGTAGCCGAGGCTATCCAGCGTTCAAGAGCAGGTCTTTCAGATCCTCATCGTCCAATCGCTAGCTTCATGTTTATGGGGCCGACCGGTGTGGGAAAGACTGAGCTGGCTAAGGCGCTAGCTTCCTACTTGTTCAATACTGAAGAAGCACTTGTAAGAATTGATATGAGTGAATACATGGAAAAGCATGCAGTTTCAAGATTGATTGGAGCCCCACCGGGATATGTTGGGTATGAAGAGGGAGGGCAGCTTACCGAGACAATTCGCCGCAGACCTTATGCTGTTATTTTGTTTGATGAGATTGAGAAGGCGCACTCGGATGTCTTCAATGTATTCCTTCAAATTTTGGATGATGGAAGAGTAACCGACTCACAGGGTCGAACAGTGAGTTTTACCAACACTGTTATCATTATGACCTCAAATGTTGGATCACAGTACATTCTCCACACGGATGATGACACTGCGCCTAAAGAGTTAGCATATGAAACAATAAAGCATCGGGTAATGGACGCTGCAAGATCCATCTTTCGCCCTGAGTTCATGAATAGAGTTGATGAATATATTGTTTTCCAGCCTCTCGACCGTGATCAAATAAGCCGCATTGTCAGGTTACAGGTAATTTCACTCCTCCCAACCCTCTCCAATTTTCCAAAATTTTCTCGACCCAATAATATCCACATTGATTGACAATTCTTGCAGTATGATCAAATTTATAAATATAGGGCATGTAAGTTAACTTGCTTTTGTTAGGAGTTGCAGTGTCAACCTAACTAGGATCTTAGTTTTTATACTGATGTTTTTCCATGCCTCATTTTTGCTTAAAAAAAAGTTAACTTGCATATATGTAAGGAACTAATTTAGCGTTCCTTACTGCCTGCTATGATCTCACCAAATTAAGACACACTGTGTGAGGGCTTGTTTTATTTGTATGTTTCAGACCATGTTATTGGATTTTTAGATAACATTGGTATTTTAACAGTTATATTTGACGTTTCTTGTTTTGATGTGGAGTTGCTTTCAAGGAAATGCCAACCAAGATTTAAAATTGTGATCACATTGCAATCTTTATACTCTGGAGAATTGCAGTTAATCATGGCTGATATGGTCGCAATCGCAGTCCCATTGTGGTTGTATCAAAAACCACGATACCACAAAAACTGTTGCGGACTGCTTTTAAAAAACCTTGCAAGTGGCAATTATATTAAGCCTTCTTGGAAGTTTTGCAGGATATTGTTACATGGCCTTCAAAATCCCTAACTTGACTCCTTTTTTATGTTTTATCACAGTTGGAGCATGTGCAGAAGAGAATAGCGGATCGCAAGATGAAAATCCGTGTGACTGATGCTGCCATCCAACATCTTGGAAGTTTGGGGTATGACCCCAACTATGGAGCTAGGCCAGTAAAGCGAGTGATTCAGCAAAATGTGGAGAACGAACTTGCCAAGGGTATTCTGAGAGGAGAATTTAAGGACGAGGACACAATTTTAGTAGACACAGAACTCAAAGCATTTTCCAACAATCAGCTTCCACAGCAGAAGCTAGTTTTTAGTAAGATCGAAGCTGATTCGCAATCTACACGAAAAGAAAACTTTGAATCCTCTCCACAAGCTTCCTGAATGAATGCCGTCAACTGCTCCTTATTTGATAATATGGTTATGTTTTCTATTTATCAATCAATATGAATATCATACATGACAAAGTATTTCATTTGTCACTCCAAAAAGCAGTGTAAATATATTTATATAATGAGTTGCATCTTACAGAATTGGCAAAACGAACCATTCATGATGTTACTAGTAAGTATATGAGCAAGGCTAAGCTTATTTCAATCTTAATGAACTGAATTAATTCCAGACTCGTTAAGAGTTAAAGTTCGGATTTGAGAAGCACGACTTCAATAAAGCAAGAAGAAAAAAGTATTCAAATAACAAACCAAAGAACTGCAAATATGACTTGCATTGCAATACAGTACATGCTAAGCTAGTGGTAGGATCCCCACAAGATATCTTTGATTAAGTCCTAAATCAAAAATTAGTTTTGTAGTTGGTCTAAAAGATCGAAGTTGTGGAAATACACTACAGTACTGCCGAAATATGAAGTATTTCATTCTTCACTTTCATGTGTCGTGACAGAATAAGCATATCTTTGCTTTCACATTCAAATCGTACTGCATTCAAATTATCACGTTCCAAAGTGCTTTAACCGTGGAATTTGTAAAGCTACAATTTGACACTATTGTCATGCACTGTCACTGCAATTTCGTAATCTTGCCACCAGGCCAAACATACACTAAAACTTGCAATTCACTATTCTGTGGTAAAGAAAACATGCAAGGGTAAATTAATGGTCAAATACTGATTAACTGACCCAGGAGGACACCAGCATTGTATTCAAATGAGGATCTATTGCCAATCTGTCCAAGGATGATAATAGGAGGTGTTATAGTTATCAGAATTTTCTACTCTAGTATTTGTTATAAACATTTCCTACTTTTGATTTGATACCTACATGTACTAATTTATCTTGAAATAGTAGGTATCCAAAGCTCAAAAAGAAAAATTGTGGACAGGCTTAATGAATGTCATTTAGAGCATCACATAGGAATAAGTCTACTCAAACTTTCTTAGGACATATCTAGAGTGCTAAAATGTTTATAAGCATATCAACCAGTCATTGAGTATAATAGAATTAACAATAAACATCTGATACGAACCAAACCAAACAGAATAAACATAGCAATATAATTATCAAGCTAATTCTGAGACAGAACCAACTTCTCTACTCAGCCCAAAACCAATTGCTATTTCTCAGATGCCCTCTTCGTTATCCACCTTTTCCTTTATAAAGTCCTCCCTCTCTCCTTCTACAATATTCTCTGCCTATCATCCCATGCTACCTGTCATTTCTGTTAGAGTATAACAGAACCTTCCTCCATGGGAGACCTATAATGGGGACCGTTGATATCAAATGAAGTGAACACTAGTACAATATTAACACCTACGTTAAGGGATCATGCTACATCTGAATCACCTAAATTATGATAATTCTTCACCTATATGCTGGTTTCGAGTTGAGTATTGGAAGGTAGAGAATCGTGCATCAAACCAACCAACCACTCGTTAAACTGGCGATTATTCTTCACCTGCACAAGTGAAATGACTCGAAGAATTTCTCTCTTTGTCCTGCAAACGCAATAGCATATCATGAACCACCCCAAGAGGTACCTTTTGCCTTCTTCATGTTTCTTCTAAAAAATCTTTATCTTGAATTTAGCAAGTTCAGAAAGAATGATGATAGCTGCAGATACATTTAGTACATTAGTACACAAGTGTGATTAACCTTCAAACCGATTGTATCACTTAAAGGATACAATTAACCTCGTACTGATGTGGCAAAAGATAGTTGCTAACCATTTGATAATTGAAGAGTGATTTAAAGTGACAATTCTCAAACTACTAAAGGCCTTAAAATAGAGTTCTTATTTTCTCTAACTTCTTATGCGTTACTGCAACTGTGTACATAATATTTAAATTTGTATATAATATGTTTTTTGCATTAACATGTTCAAATTAATTACTTTGCTAAGTATGTTTCTTTGGATGGTATTTGCTACACATGACAAAATAGAACTAGAAATTCAACCATTAGAAAAAAGTTGGTGTGACCCTAAGTGTAGAAAAGATGGTGCAGTCTCATCTTAAGTGGTTTGGACATATGCACAAAACCCAGGAAAAAAACGTGGAGCAAAGAATGAAAGAATCCCACTCTATGAAACTATAGATTATTATTTCGAATTTAGTAGTAAAGAATAATGATTAAAATGGGTGTAGTTCACAAACAAAATCTTGTTATTATCAAGTTCAAGAGAGTGAGTAAACATAAACAGAAAAGTTAAGGTTTTCCAGATACACTAATATATACCTGAAAAACGTTTAACTATTTCTCCAACTCAGGCGCCTCTTCCGAATCAGACAACGGTAATAGAGTACATATCCCAATCATGTGGCCGTTGAGGCACACATAATACTCAATACAATCTTCATAAGAACCCAACCTGCAACTAGCACTTTGAGGGATCATTTTAGCTTGCTGCATACTCCACAACTTCGCCTTACAATAAGGACAGAGTTCTGTTGAATGGAGCTTGGCACCTTTACTAATAAGCATCTTTCGAACCTTCGAGGTTGCAAACGACTTAAAAACTCCACGGAAGAATCCTAAATCACCTTCTTCACCTTGATCAAGATGCTCACAAGGATCAGACACGTATAAAACATCAGTTCTGCATTGTGGCAAGAGAAAGCTCTTTCCCGATGTTCTAGAAAATCGAGTCTGATATACAAAGTGACCCGGAATCAGAATGTCTTTGAACAATCCACCTTTTGTGCATCCTGAACAGTATGTAAGCAGCTTCCCTAAAGCTCTCCAGTTTCCATCAACGACGTGGCTACCAGTAGATTGCAGATCACGCAACATCTTTGGAGCTCTTGTTCCACAAAACTCTTTCCATAGAACTCGCTTCGCAAGATCATCAAACCATTTGCACACGCATGACAGAGTAGCAATCAGCTTGGGATTCCATTTTAAATTATGAAAAACTAAGAAAATTGCATCTTCACTTAAATGCCCTTTAGAACATTGACAGCTAGCTGAGTGTATGCATCGGTACTGCTTTGTGATAATCATTTTCTCCACCTAGCAAAACTAAGAGAAAAATCATCCATTTATGAAAAATCTAAGTTGGAAAACTTCAGGGTATTCACCCAGTTGACAAAACGTAAACACCAAATCTTTAACCAAATACTTCACAATAATATGAAAAAATCAAGACAACTGATTTAAATTTTAACCGATACTGAACTATACAAATATTTAAACTTTCTTAAGCAAATAAAATAAAATATTCATACTATAAGGGTAGCAATCTATGGTACTCAAAAGTCAGTTCAAGAAAAAAAAAATCCCCTTCCAACAGTATGATGTTGAATTGTGGAGTTCCAGTTGAATATTACTTCAATTGCTTTGTACTTACTAGTCTTAAAGCAATCAATAAATCTCCAAAATGAAACTGAAGATTAAAAATTTAAAATGTGTTTGGTTTGGTTTCTTATTCCCATTCTCATTTTCAGTTGACATATTTTCATCAAAGTCATAATGACATAAATGATAAATACCACCTTGTTTTTATTCCCTCATGTGTTCAAAACTTTGTTTCCAATCATGCTCTTACAATACTAAGTTAGAAAATCCAAGCAATATTCAATCAATTCGGCTTCAACTCATTCCTAATTTTTGCAGCTAAATACAATCATATACCCCAACAGCAACAACGACCAAATCTTATCACACTAAGTCAGCTACATGGATATCTCCATCAGCTCATTAATCTCTAGATCTTTTTTAGTAGTTTCTATTATAGTTTTTCTAAGACTCTCTCCCTCTAATGTTTTGAATACTCTCCATTGGATCTATTCTTCTTACTACGTACTCTATATATCTCATCTCCACATGCCCAAACCACTTAAGCCAAGTTTCGACCATTTTTTCTACTACAGCTGCTACCTCAACTCTCTCTCTACAATCACATACCAAGTCTTCAAAATTCATGCACCTAAGAGTTCAAACTTTCACAAACCCCTCAAATCATACATAAAAGTGATAAACTTGCTATAAATTAAAATAATTTGCCACAACACAAAAAAAAAAATACATTTTTAAAATTTTCCAGCAACAACATAACCACCAATCAGTGAAAAACCTATAACATAAAATAACTCAAAATGAAAAAAACAAAACAAATAAAATTTAGAGTAAATTAAATCACAGATTCACAGCAACTTCAAATTTTAGAGAGAGAGTATATCACCTCACCTTATTCAACTCTTTTCAGCAGCAGAGCCTCCAAACCCTAAAAAAAAAAAATCACCTCAGAATGCAACTGGAGAAAAAACAATGAAAAGTTATCAACAACACAGTTAAGTAATTTCAACTATTAGCAGGGGTAATTTGGTCAAGAAATGCAAGGATATAGGGAAGGTAAGAGAGTAATAACAAACGACAAAGCAGAAAGAGGTGAAACAGAGACATAAATCTGTTGCAACTTGCAAGGATATTTTTGGTATTCACTGTTTGATTTGACGACAATCATTGAGTTATACTTTGGTACCATCCAAATATTACGGCCCAATAACGTTGTGACATGTGTCCAATGATGTCAGCATTACTTAACAAGGAAGGATGTTAAGATTTAGAGTAAATTATATTTGCAGTTTAAACATCTTTGATTGTATTAAACACGGAATAAATTATCGTTTTACAATGCTTATTTATGAATTTATATAAATTTTATTTGTATATTAATTAAAATAAATTTTATTTATATGTAGTCATGTTATTATAATATTACATAAATTAATGTAATAGAGATATTTTATATAGAATTGAAGTCAATATATTGATAATTATTCATTAAAAATTAAATAATTGAATTATAGCAAAAAGTAAATGTTGTAAATGTTCTACTACAAGTATAAAAATAATTATTAATTTAATTTTAAATTAATAATTTTTTAAATTAATAATTATTAATTTAATTTTAAATTAATAATTTTTAAAAATATACAATAAAAAAAATGTATTTATATTTTTTATTTGATTTTTGTATTAACATAAATATATTAAATTTAATAACTTAAAAATATATTATACTTATAAATTGAGTGAATGACTTTAGAAATAATTTTTGTTTGAATTACTTCGCTACTAACTCTTTATAACATTAAATTTTATAAATTTATTTATTCAATATTTTATATTACCTTAACATATGTGATAGAACTGTAGAGTCTTATAGTCAATGTTTTACTTGTATTTAAATCTATATATTATACTTTG
>JBBPBS010000214.1:3618105-3631136 GCA_037974835.1 Cicer judaicum | reverse complement strand
CTTAAATTTTTTTTATTAGATGTAATACATCAATAATAATAAAAATAAAAAGTCCCTAAAATCGAATAATAAATCTATAAATAAACTCATCATTCAAATTAATAGCTGTATAGCACATTAGATTACAATTTTGTTTTTGTTCTATTAACTATTAATATTGTTATTTTACACTAAATGAAGGTTTACTTGTTTAGTATATAATATTTTATTTTATTATATTTATTACACTTATTTTATATGGTGATTATATTTATGAATAAGTAATTCATTAACAATTAATAGTATTTAATATATATGTGATAGTTGTCATTATAATTTTAACTAATGATTTTATTTTGATTAAAAATCGGGAAAAAAAAAGTACATTTCAATATTTTTCTTTTTTGAAAATAAAAAGTTAAAATAAACACATTTTTAAAATCTTAAAGTTTTGAAATCAAAAATAGTTTTCGATTTAAAATGCATTTCCAACCTCTCCTCACAAAACAACCCATATTTAGGCACATCAACAACATAACAATAAGTCCATCATGCATGGCCAAAAACTATTGGTAACTCACGTTCTTTAGTTAATGACATTAACATAACATTAACAACACATCAGCATAACAATAAGTCATTAACAACACACCAAAACCTTCATAGAACAATAAGGAATTAATGTGAAGCGAATTATTCATTTTTTAAAATTTCATCGTTGATACACAAAGTAAGTATAAGTATATGTAAATTTCAAATGATTAATTAACAAATTTTGGATAGAAGTCCAACAATTGATAGTAAATATCACTTTAATGTAATTAATTGAAAATATAAAAATAATTTAATTATGGTCAATTGACATATCAATTGAGATTTAGGTTCGTATTTTAATGAAATTATTCATGTTGGTGATACCATGAGTCTTAGGATTAGACATATATCTTTTGTGGTAATGTTTACACTGAAAATATTTGGGAAGTCGATATGCTCAAGAATGTAGGTAATTAGCATCCATCATTAACTCCATAGTTAATTTAGGTTCAATAGAAAACTCTATGTCCTTTCCACTAGCAAAATAACTAAATAAAGTCCTTAATGTGCTTAATTAGTTGGTGGTTGCTAATAAATAGCTAAATAATTAGTTTATTAATTATCCATGAACTCTAAATATAAAATATCTAATGTACTCATTTACTATCTTTTATCATATAACCAATATGAGTTCTAAAGGGTTTTTCCATCGGACAAATTCTCGAGATTATTTTGTTTCAAAAAAGTTCTCAAACTTATTTTTTCTAAGTTAATTTTCATCTATTTAGTCGTGTGATTCGTAGCACTTTTTCCATGGCCAATAATGTTCCAATTTCTTAAAATGTTGCAATAATATTCTTATTCAAATTGATTGGAGAACAATCGGGTACGAATAAAGTAGCTGTGAAATTCATATACAGCCTTTTACAACATATTAGCCGTCTCCATAGTCTCTTTTGTTCATTTTTTTTTTTCATCCAAGACAAGTAGATTATTGCCTTTTTTTTTTTTAAATTACGCTCTAAATTATTTTATTTATTTTTTTTAATTTAAATAAATAATTTTTATACGTTTTTTTTTTCTTTTCGTTTTAGTGATATTTTGGTTTTCCACCTTGTTGTGGTGTTCGTTTGATATCAACTTTGATCTGGTACAAATTCAGTCAATAACTTTACTGTATTCAACGTTACATTTATAGAAATACGTATTTGACATTTTAATTTTATCATATTTGTAAGTTTATAGATATTTTGTTATAGATATTTATAGATATTTTAATTTTATCATATTTATAGATATTTTGTTATTTTATGTTTTTAATATGGATGTTGTGAATTTATTCATAGGTTCATTCTTTTTATTTTTATCGACTCTAAATTATATTATTAAATGAGGTAATTTTTATTGATTTAAATAAATAAATATCGTTATTTAATAAATAAATAAATAAAAACTTGTAGAGTAATGGTTCCATGCTGAAGATGATGACGAGTAAGATGACAATCAATCTCTATGTGTTTGGTGCGTTCATGAAAGACCGAGTTGTGATCAATTTGAATAGCACTCTTGTTATCGCAGTGCATCGGAGTTGGCTCAGAAAGAGAGATACCCATATCAGATAAAAGCCAACGCAACCAAATTATTTCAGCGGTAGTAGATGCCATAGCACGATACTCAGCTTCTGTAGAGGAACGAGAGACAATGTCCTGTTTCTTACTCTTCCAAGAAATAAGAGAGTCTCCAAGAAAGATACAAAATCCTGTGGTAGATTTACGATCTGTGGTGTCACCAGCCCAATCAACATCAGAATAAGCTCGTAACTCTAATGAGGATGATGATGGAAAGAGAAGGCTTTGAAATTGAGTTCCTCGAAGATAACGAAGAATCCGAAGAACTGCTGCCCAATGTACTGTAGTGGGAGAGACAACAAACTGACTAACAACATGAACAACATAAGCAATGTCAGGTCTGATAATCGTAAGATACACTAAGCTGCCAACCAAAGTACGATACAAAGTGGAATCTGGTAAAGAAACACCATCCGATGGAGCATATTTCACATTCAACTCAAGAGGGGTATCTGCTGCTCTAGTATCAGAAAGATGAGCTTGGTCAAGAATGTTGGCAATGTACTTGGATTGAGAAAGAAGGTAGCCTCTAGGAGAGTAGGCAACTTCAATCCCCAAGAAATAGCGAAGAGTTCCCAAGTCCTTCATCTCAAACTGTTTGGCTAACTGCAATTTCAACTCATTAATTCCACTAACATCATCACCTGTAATAATCATATCATCAACATATAGAGAAAGTATAATGCGACCATAAGTGGTGGAACTTATAAACAATGCAGAATCATGTTCACTAGAGCGAAAACCAAGAGAAGTGATCACATTAGAGAATTTCTCAAACCAAGCTCGAGGAGCCTGTTTAAGACCATATAGAGCCTTTTTTAACTTACATACTTCCCCTTGATTATGAGAAACTCCTTGTGGAGGGACCATATATACTTCTTCATGAAGCTCACCATTTAAAAAAGCATTTTTGACATCCATTTGGGAAATATGCCATTGACGAATAGATGCAACTGCAATAAGAGTACGAATAGTGGTCATCTTGGCTACAAGAGCAAAAGTTTCTTCATAATCCATACCATATTGTTGAGAGAAACCCTTAGCAACAAGACGTGCTTTGTAGCGCTCAACTGACCCATCAAACTTAGTTTTGATCTTGTATACCCAACGAGACCCAATAACACGTTTTCCAGGAGGAAGAGGTACTAATTCCCAAGTGTTGGTTTTGTGCAATGCAGATAGTTCTTCTGCCATAGCCTACTGCCAAAGAGGATCCAGAACAGCCTCTTTATAGGAAGAGGGCTCAGACAAACTGTGAATAGAGGTTAAGAAAGAAGCAAACGAAGCTGAGTAAGTGGAATACACAAAATCAGGTAATTGAGTGGACTTACGTTGACGAGAAGGGTAACGAGGAGGATCAACAATCGCAGTAGGTGGTTGGGCAGCTGGGGGGACAAGAGGGATGTCATCATGTGGAGTAGAAGTATTTGTCCTGCAATTCTCAATATTACAATCGCTAGAAGCGTTATCATTAGAACCAAATGGATCAATATGGGTTAGTTCAGAACTCTTAGTAATTTGAGAATCAGAGGAAACAGAGTAAAAAGGGATATGCTCAAGAAAAACAACATTACGAGATACATAAAGTTTTCTTGGATGAGGATCATAACAACGATAACCCTTTTGACCATCCCCATAACCAAGAAAAACACACATGGCTAAACGAGAAGACAACTTACTGCGCTCTACTTGAGGGCGAAGAACAAAACAAGTAGAACCAAAAACTTTCAAAGAATGATAATCAGGGGTAGAAGCATACAATTTTTCAAAAGGAGACAAACCTGATAAAATAGAGGATGGAATTCTATTAATAGCATGAACAGCAGTAAGAACTGCTTCTCCCCAAAACTCACTAGGAACTGAAGCGGACAACAAAAGGGAACGAGCAGTCTCTATAATATGACGGTGTTTTCTTTCAGCAACTCCATTTTGTTGAGGAGTATCAGTACAAGATGTTTGGTGGAGAGTACCATCATAAGCAAGTAATTCAGAAAATTTATTAGAGGTATATTCACCACCTAAATCACAACGAAAGCACTTTATAACAGAGTTATGTTGAGTTTTGACCATTGCACGAAACATATGATAAATGTCAAAAAATTCAGACCGATTTTTCATAAGATAAACCCAACAATAACGAGTGTAATCATCAATAAACGAAACATAATACCTAGATCCACCTTTGGTGAGAACCGGTGATGGACCCCAAACATCAGAGTGGACTAAATCAAAAGGCGCATATGAAACAAAAACACTTTTACTAAACGGTAAAGCTGAAAATTTTGCAAGTTTACAACCACAACAATTTGAGATATCACAGGTTTGTAACTTTCCTAAGGCTCCAGTAGAAGCCAAATATTTTAATCTAGAAGCAGAAACATGTCCAAGGCGAGAATGCCATAAATAAAAACTAGAAGATAAAGAATTCAAGCGAAAACTAGATAATAAGTCAGCAGTAGTTGTTGAGGCTGCAGTATCTGGGAGTCGTAGGTCATCCAAAACATAAAGTCCCCCCTGTCTATGGCCTGTCCCAATCAGCCTCCCGGAATGTGGATCCTGCACACAACAAGAAGTGGAAGAAAATATAACCCAATAACCGAAATCACATATTTGACTAACAGAAGCAAGACTCAAAGTAAGATTAGGAATATAATAAACATCAGAAATAGAAAGGTTAGGTGTGGAGACAGAACCAATGCCTGCTAGTGGCATAGGAGTGCCATCAGCAGTCACAACTGATACAGACGAGGCAGGTTTCATATACACAAAAGATTTATCATCGTATGTCATATGATGAGATGCTCCAGAATCAAGAATCCATATGGAAGGAGATATACCTGACATACCAGAGGAGTTCAAACCTTTAGAAGAGGTGGTAGACATTGCATGTGATTGAGTGGCAAGAAGTTTTTGAAGTTGTTCTGCAATATCAGATATTTGGGAAACAGTCTCAGATGAGTATACAAAACCAGAACTAGAGCCAATGGTAGAAGGAGTAGAAGCAACAACATTGGACGATGGTCCCCTAAAATTCTTTTTATGTGTTCTCCCTAATTTCGGACAATGTGCTTTCCAATGACCTTTTTCTTTGCAAAATGCACATTCATCATTACCAAGTCCAACCCTCCCTTGAGATTTTCCTTTTTGAACAGGAGCAACAAAAACAGATGGAGGAGTTGAGTGAATTCCCTTATCTGACACACCAGAATGAGTTTAAAGTCTGATTTCTTCTGCCAACAATTCACTAACTACTGATTCAACATTAGGAAAGGGGGAATGATGCAAAATACCCCCACAAAGGCCCTCAAAATCATCACGAAGAGCCATTAGAAACCAAACCAGACGTTGCTCATCTCTTTGATCAATGTATGCTTTGACAGCTTTCAACTCAGGTGATTCCATAAGAGCCAATTGATCCCACAGATTAGTCATTGCCGAATAGAATTCCTGAATGGTCATATTGTTCTGCTTAAGGGCTCTAATATCACTTTCCAACTGATACCGTTTTGCAAAGTTAGACTGAACATACAAACGTTTCAAGTGATCCCAAATCTCTTTAGCAGTATCATATTTTGCTAGTTGCACTCCTATAGACAACTCAACAGAATTATTAATCCAAGTAATAATTTTTGAATTACTAACATTCCATGTTTTCAGATCTTTTGCATATTGAGTTTCATTCTTTTTATCGGTAGGCTTAACAGAAGTTCCATCCACAAAACTCCACATATCTTTTCCAATCAAAATTTTTTTCATCACATAACTCCAATAAGAGTAATTATGTCCATTGAGGTGAACACTAACAGCTTAAAGAGAATCATCCTTAGCACCAGCCATAACAAATAATGACAGGAAAATACGACAAACACAATCACTGAGACAAAATAAATTAGGGATAACCTGCTGCTGTGCGAGCGCGATTTCTCCCCCTCCAAACGTCTTTTTCCCGATCCGACCGTTGAAAATGAAGACCTGAATGTTGCGAATCTACTGTCCAAAAGTCAGCCCGATCCAACGGTTAACGAATGCGTAATCGATGTTTTTCTGAGACTGATTTAACAAAATCGGGAATAGGATTACTATTCTCTTTTCTCTTTTGGTGGTTGTCTTTTCTATCAAAATAATCTCTCTCTTCTTTACAATAGATCCTAAAATCAACCAAAGCTCTTTGATACCATGTTAACAATGAAAAGAGGAAGAAGAGAGACAACCAAAAGACAACCACTTTAGGGTTTCATAACATAGAATGAACCAAACTTGAGTTAATAGGGTTACAATGAGTATATATACAAAATAATAGAAATGTCTAAAATACCCTTATTACTAATATATAATAATATTATCTAACAATATTAGCCGTCTCCATAGTCTCTTTTGTTCATTTTTTTTTCATCCAAGACAAGTAGATTATTGCCTATTTTTTTTTTTAAATTACGCTCTAAATTATTTTATTTACTTTTTTTAATTTAAATAAATAATTTTTATACGTTTTTTTTTCTTTTCGTTTTAGTGATATTTTGGTTTTCCACCTTGTTGTGGTGTTCGTTTGATATCAACTTTGATCTGGTACAAATTCAGTCAATAACTTTAGTGTATTCAACGTTACATTTATAGAAATACGTATTTGACATTTTAATTTTATCATATTTGTAAGTTTAATCACATTTATAGATATTTTGTTATTTTATGTTTTTAATATGGATGTTGTGAATTTATTCATAGGTTCATTCTTTTTGTTTTTATCGACTCTAAATTATATTATTAAATGAGGTAATTTTTATTGATTTAAATAAATAAATATCGTTATTTAATAAATAAATAAATAAAAACTTGTAGAACCTAATTCGAAACTAAAAAATAATAGGCCTCCATATGTGTTACCTTGATATGACTTGGGCTGACTTGTATGTCTCAATTATCATACATGGGCTTCATAATAAGCATTACTTTTTTATTTTTTTATATAATTGTAGCGTGTACCTCTAATTGTACTTCTCATTTTTATTTTTTTTAAAGACTATTTTGTTATTTTTATTCAAAATTTATAAACTTTCGAAATAATAAAAAGTTAATTTTTTTTTATATTTTCAAAAGTTTTATTAAATTTAAAACTTTTAAAATTTAATTTTTTTTTAAAATTTAACCAATTTCGAAACTTTTGATAAATATCAAAGTTTCAAAATGCAATTTTCCAACAACCTTTGAAACTTTCGAAACTTTGGATAAATTTGAAAGTTATGAAGTATGATTTTCTAGAAAACATCAACACTTTTGAAAGTTTCGATGAATTTAAAACTTCCGAAATTAGATATAAAATTTATTATTATAAATTTATTACTATAAATTTATGATTATAAATTTATTACTATTAATTTATTATTAATAAAAATATATTTTGGAACTTTTGTATTATTCCCAAACTTTCGCAGTTTATTTCGGAAGTTTGAATGAAGACCAAACTTCCGAAACAATTTCAATCTTTCCATGAATACCAAAGTTTCGAAACTGAAAAATTTCATGTCTCTAAATTTATATTTCAAAACTTTCAGATTGTTAGAAAGTTTCAAAAGTTTCGAAAGTTTCTGCATTTCGAAAGTTTCATATTAATGGAAACTTTTGGGAAAAAATGAACTTCGAAAGTTTCATGTTAATGGAAACTTTCGAAGATTTGGAAAATTAATGTTTCAAAAATTTTAAAATTTTGAAGTTTATTATACTTTTGGATTCCTTTCGAAGATTCCAAAGGTTCGAATGTTTGCAAATATGTGATTCTGCCAATTCAAACTTTCAAAGAAAATAGGTGAAAAAAAAAATAAAGGATTTTTTTTGGGGGGTTTTACTAATAATATTAGGGGCAATCTAAAAATTTCTATGAAGATGGGGTGGGAGGTACATGTGGGGGTGCATGGTACAAAACTCTTACTTTTTCTCGATGCTGCCTCCACTTCAAAAACCCGTTAATTTTACTTTGCACCCCCCAATTGTACCTCTTACCCCTTTTTTTTAAAGACCATTTTGTCTTTTTTTATTTTGTATAAAACTATAAATATTCAAAAATTACAAACTTTCGAAATAATAAAAAAGTTAGTTTTTTGATATTTTTTAAATGCTATTTTCTAGAAGCCTATGAAACTTTCGAAACTTTGGATAAATTTAAAAGTTCTGAAGTGTGATTTTCCAAAAAACTATCGGAACTCCATAAAATATCAAAAGTTTTGATGAATTTGAAGCTTCCGAAATTGGATATCAAATTTATTACTATAAATGTATTACTATAAATTTATTACTATTAATTTATTACTGTAAATTTATTATTATAAATTTATTACTATAAATTTATTACTAATAAAAAATGCACTTCGGAACTTTTCATGAATATCAAAGTTTTGAAATTGATAAACTTTATGATGCTAAATTTTATATTTCGAAACTTTCAGATTGTTAGAAAATTTCGAAGGTTTCTGCATTTCGAAAGTTTTATGTTCATGCAAACTTTCGAAAATTTTAAAAATTTGAGAAAATATAAACTTCGAAAGTTTCATGTTCATGGAAACTTTCGAAGATTTGGAAAATTAATATTTGGAAAATTTCAAAGTTTCGAAGTTTATCTTACTTTTAGATTTCAAAGGTTTCAAAGTTTCGAATGTTTGCAAATATGTGAATCAGACAATTCAATTTTTCGAATAAAATTGATGAAAAAAAAAGGAAATAATTTTTTTGAAGGGTTTGTTAATAATATTAGTGGTAATTTAATATTTTCTATGTTGACGAGAGGGTGAGAGGTACAAGTGGAGGATGAAGGTAAAAAACTCTAAAAACACCTTTTAGTGAGAGCTACATTTAAAAAAAATTATTTTATCTCCACCTAATTATTCCCCTACTCAAATTTTTAATAAAAATTTAATTATATTTTTTATAAAATATTCAAACTTAAAGTTTTCAAAAATATTTATATTTCAAAAAACTTAATTTTTCTTTAAAATTTTCCGAAGCACCAAATATATTAGAAAAATTTAAAAATAATTTTCTACAGTAAATTTGAATTTTCACAAATATATTTATGTTAAAGAAACTTTTTTTTAAGTTTTACGAAATATAAAGTTGAAATTATCTTAAATATGTTTTTATCTTGAAACATTTAAAATACAAAGTTTAAATTTTCTAAAACTCATTCGTATATAAAAAAGTTAAAATAATTTTTTTAAAATCTAAGTTAAATTCAGTGGAGTAGAATATTTGAAAAAAAAAAAATTCACGGGTTTAAATAAAATGTAGGGTAGGGATACAATTTAATGAATATGGGATAAAATTTTCTTACTTTTACTCCATAAATATACATTTTTTTTAAAGAAACTACAGTCATGTTTGGAAATACATATTTGAAGACAAAATATTGTATTTTTATATAGAAGTACATATATAAAGGATAAAAAAACTACAATTCTTTTAAATGGATACTTCTGAAATATAAGTGAAAAATGGAAAAGAGAAACTTCCCTTTTAGTTACGAATAAATCACATTTCATTTTTGTAACAAAAAAAATCATATTTCATTTGTGGTTGAGGTAGGTACACATATCATAAAAAGGCATATGCTCAACACCTACAACAATTTTCTAAATAAAAAACACCTACAACAATTATTTTCAATTATTGCTAACTCTAAATATTAGAATATTTAATAATACAAAAAGTGGTCAATTCCAATCTAAGTAATATAATCTTGAAAACATTGATTGACCTGCCCCACATGTTTAGAGCAATTGCTTCAACTTCACTTTGGGGGAGGTACAACTCTTAATTTGTAGTTTTGTACGGAAGTTTCAAAATCAAAATTAGGTCCTACATGGATAAGAGTTTTTGTTGTTTTTCAATTATTTGAGTATACTTGTGCTTATGTTGAGTTGTCTCAAGAAATTTTCGACCTCAAATTCCATAAATAAATTAAGTGGTTACTAAAGGTAGGTACAAAGTGAACATCGATTGGTTATGGGCTCAAAAATTTTATATATCTAAAATATTATATTATTACTAAAATATCTCCAAATTTTATTTAATAATGTTTTTTTCAAATTCATGTGTAGCTCATTGTCCACACAATTATGCATAGGTTTGTCCTTAAGCCTGATTAATGTAAATTATTCTCTACTATGACGGCATAATACAACAATAGTGGAGATTATTATATCAATCACGTGAAATAATTCTTTAATTTAAATTTAACTAAATTAATTTAACTGTATTCACAATGATTAGACAATAAAATTTATAAGAAAGCAAAGTATTTTTTCACTCTCACTATACTTGTAAATAGGATAAATAAAAAGATTTAATAAATATATATGCACTAAAATTATAAATTAATTTTCTACTAATTTTTAATAAAAAATTAGTTTTTATGTCAAATTACTCTATTTTTATATTTATATTGTTACAATTAATGGTTTTTTATACGATGATATTGAAAAGCAGAAATTTATATTGAACGTAAATATAAAATTAATTTATTATTTATATAACTCTCTAAGGTAAGCATCACAATCTCACATCTAGGTGAATATCATAACCAACTTTTCACGTTTCTCTTTTGTAAATTATTAAATATCACAAACTGTTTATATTGTTTTTCTATTTCTTTTGAAGTTGTCGTTTTGTTGAAGTGATTGGTTTACCAGGATTTGGCTCTTTAGTATGACATGGAATATCCTGATATTAGAAAACGATTTCACAATCATCTTCACCAAAACTATTTTGTCATTATAAAATATAGATAAGCTTTATTTTGTCATTATAAAATATAGATAAGATTTATTTTGTCATTA
This sequence comes from Cicer judaicum, assembly GCA_037974835.1. Lineage (NCBI taxonomy): Eukaryota > Viridiplantae > Streptophyta > Magnoliopsida > Fabales > Fabaceae > Cicer > Cicer judaicum. Next base: position 3,620,173 of record JBBPBS010000214.1, on the reverse strand, counting down.
TAAAATATAGATAAGATTTATTTTATCATTATAAAATATTTGCTTATTAAATTTAGATATTTTTTAAAAAGTAATTAATGTTTAATCTTCATTGATTTTGCCTTGAAATTAAGCACAAGATTGAGAACTATGCATATATGACATTTCTTTTGTTGGGATTGGTGAGAGGTGTGATAATTTCTTTTATAATAAAAAATAATTGTTATTTTTTTTAAGTGCATTAAGGCAGCTAGCTCTTCCGTGAGAGCCAAATATAAAAAATGATAAAAAAAAAAAAAGTAATCGAAAACACGAAAAATGAGATTCGTTTTCACACCTCCTAGAGTATAAATAATGTTGTATTTATAAATATATATGGTTAGTTGATGGATCGTGATTGATGCTATATGAAGGGTTCATCATGTTCGTGATTATTCGTAGCTTGTAAAATAATTGAATAGAATTCGTGACTTGCATAATTGAAGGACAACATTTACTAACAATCTAAAAGATTTATCTCGTCATGGTTAATGTTGTTTCACTATATCATGTTATATCTTTTAAATCTTTATATATTAAGTTATGATTTTTGTGATTGCTTGTGAAACATGCTTGTGAATCCTAAAGTTTTGGCGCAATTCGATAGCAATATAATTATGTAAAAAGTTGACTTTTGAGGTTTCATATAATTTTAAACGTGTTGAAAATGCTTCATTTACTTGATTTGATATCAATATGATTTAATTTTATAATAAATTCTATTAGAGATATTTAAAAAATACTTATAATTTAGATAGAATTTATTAGGTTATATCATATTTTAATTGTATAATATTTTTTACATATTTATTTTAAATTTTATTTGTTTTTTTAGTTTTTCTTTTTTGAGTTCAACCATAATTCTTGACATGATATCTGAGTTTAATTATATATAACAAATTTATTTAATAAAATAAATACAGAAACTATATGATTTCGCAAACTGTTTGTAAGAGTAAAGAATTTAAAGCTTCAAAAGGACAAATCCTAAAATTAGAGACATGGTGAAAATAGAAGGAATAGATGAAAAATATTGAAAGGTCTTCCAAAGGAATAGATGAAAAAATTAAAGATAGAAAAATAAAATAAAGAGAATAAATTTAGAATAGTGTTTGATGAATAATAATGGAGAAGATGACGAAGAATGACGTACCTAATCAAGTTGGGGAAGATAAGTTTTTTCTTTTTGGCAGTGAAGTTATACATTTGGCAAACCAGAGTGAAGTGGAGCAAGATTAAAAGAAATGATTGTGTTTTGTTTTTTTAGTTTTTGAAACAATTTTATAAATCAAATTTAAAAAACTGTTTTTAAAATGAAAAATTATTATAGAATTTTTTTGATAATTCTATTTTTAAAAACTGTTTTAGAAATGAGAAAATGAAAAATTTGTTTAAGAAAAATTTATTTTATAATATGTTTTGAAAACTAAAAAGTTAATATTTGTTTGATAAATACTTTTAAAATGAGTGTAATGGTAAATTGTGGACCCCTTAACAAAGCGATCAAATGTTGGATCTCTAACACATATCACTAACTAATAAATGATGGTTGATATTTCTTATGTATAAAATAATTATAAAAACATTAAAGAGAAAAATGATCATGTTGCGTTTGTGTAAATCAATTTAAATTGATAGTTCCTAAAAACAATTAATTGTCATCTAACTACATGATTGTAACTTCTATCATAAAATAACTATTTAATCAATTGTTTGTTTTCGCTGACATTGTAAAATTATTTATACTACTTAATAATTTAAATTTTATAGTATTTATTTAAAAGATTCAAATTTTATTAATTTTATTTTAAATAATTGAATATTATTTTTTAATATATTTAAATTTATGAAAATTTAATATTATTTAATATTTAATATAATTTAATACCTTTTCATATATTAAAGTATTAAAAATAAATTTATAAATATTTAAAAGTACAAAATATTTAAAATAATTTAATATTTTTTCATATGTTAAAGTATTATAAACTATTTATTAATTTTATCCAACAGTAATTCAAATTTTTAAAATAATTTTATAAAATATTTA
>JBBPBS010000214.1:3534920-3618095 GCA_037974835.1 Cicer judaicum | reverse complement strand
TTTGATATTTTATATATAAATAATAAAATTAATTATGATAATAATGACATATAATTTATTTTATCTAAATTACAAATATCACTCAAGTGTATATCATTAATGAGAGTGTCACATCATTAAAAATAATAAGACAAAAAATAAAAGATTAGTTAATAGTAGATTATAAAAATGATTTTAAAAATTAAACGATCATAAATTCATTTTAAACAAAATAGGCCGAACAAAAGTACATTTAGATCTTATCTTTTTAACTCATTTTTTATAACTTATTGTACATAATATATAGTAATTGAATTGCTGTATAAAAATAGTAATTCGATTAAAATTTTAAATTCAACTTTTATTAATTTAATGATTATTTAAAATTCTTTAGTGATACACACTTTGATAAAAAAAAAAAAAAAGAAATTTGGGATAGTGACACACATATTCATAAAAAAATTCTTTGGCAAACATAAGTTTTTTTTTTTCCCGCAATCGCCAAACTTAAGTTGAATGTTCGCATACGTGGAATATTTACAAAAACCAAAGTTGCAAAATATTATAATTTTACCATTAATGAAAAATGACAATTTCCTATTTTTTTTATCCTCTTCTAAATATTAAAAGAAAATCAAATATGAAAAGCAAAACATTTTTTTTTTCTGTTTTGGTTTTTTACTTTTAAAAATAGTATAATTGAAAATTTCATATGTTTATTTTTATTTTATTTATAAAAGCATGGGTATTTCTATTATTTGTGATGCAAGGCAATGCAATTCAATGTAAAAAATAAACCCATGTGAAAAGGTAAGGCATTCGAGCATTGTAAGGCCAATCAATTTTTGACTTTATAAAATTTGTTTATCACTATATTTAATATTTATCACCATATATTTAGAAAATGACAATAAAACACATATTTTAACATTTCAAGAGTAATCATTTAAAATATCATAAAATATAGTCATTGAAACTACATAATACATAGTTTACAAAACATTATCTGATGTATTAACATACAAAATAAGTTACAACTGCACAAAAAACAACTATAGATTTTGTGTTCTCTGAGCTCGAGTCTATGTCTCAAGTCCTCTTATATGTTATAATACATTAAAATAGGGGTGAGATAACAATCTCAACGAGTTCTATAAAAAAACAAAGGCAGTTCAAATAAATTTCCTTGGACGCAACTTCAAGCATAGGAAAAAAGTCCTTAACTTTCCTTCATTTTCCTTAGCGTATGAAAAAAAGCCATGACTTCATATAATTGAGATTCTCTTTGTAAGGTAGGTCTTGACCATGACTTTATATGGTGTCCAAATTGTTATTCCCTTACTGCTTTTTCAATTTTGAAACAACCTTATTACCCACCGTAACATTTTAAAAGAATGAATGCTATGACATTATGTATATTAAACATACCTGATTATCACATCAATTACAATTAGTTAATTAACTTTAACATAAGAAATTCGAAAACATTACTTAGAGGACAATCCAAGGTCAAATATCAGAGGGAGGCTACAGTAAGAGGGACACCCCAATCAAAGAGAGTTCTAATCAAAGGAAGACTTGATCACAAGAAGAGGAAAATTTTAGAGGAAATCTACGTAGAACATCTAGAGAGAAGTTTTAGAGGGAGTCTACGTAGAACATTCAGAGGGAAGTTTCAGAGGAAGTCTACATAGAACTTCTAGAGGGAAGATTCAAAGGGAGTCTACATAGAACATTCAAAGGGAAGTTTCAGAGGATGACTACGTACAACGTTCAAAGGGAAGTTTCATAGGAAGTCTACGTAGAACGTTTAGAGGGAAGTTTTAGAGAGAGTCCACGTAGAACGTTCATAGGGAAGTTTGAGGGAGTCTATTAATACATATAATGCACGAATTAGTCCACTAACATTCCACCCCCATTCTTTCAATCCCTTAAAACACATTATAATCATCGTCACACACATGTAAATGAATGAATTTTGAAGAATCCGTTGCAAGTTTCCAACAATTCCTACATGCCAAACCTCATAATTTTCCCCACTCTTAATTTTAAACTTCCCATCATTTCAAACCCAATAAATAAAGTTTCAATAGAAAACGAGTTTGAAGTTAGCACAAGACTCCCACATGCAAGATAGTTAGATACTAGGAAAAGAACTCACACTCTTGACAAGTAGAAATTTAATTTAGAGTTGAGTTGGGTTGTTGCAGTTGTTTGGTTTCCTAGCTCTTAACACTTCTGCCTCTGCTGCAATTGGTCAAATATGAGATTCCTTGATATGGTCTTTATCTCCTTTCAGTACTTCCTTGGGTTGTAGACCACACCAAAGATGAATGAGGTGAAATGCACAAGACCAGATTGAAGGGAGAGGACCTCTGATGGTTGTTGCCATTGAAGGATTTTGGGGAGGAAAGTAGGAGAATGTTGATGATGAACGATAGCAAAGTGAAAGGAATATGTTAAAGTCGAAGAGAAAGCAGGGTTGGTGGTGAAAAAGGGAAAATATTGAAGGGTTAATGTACCTGTGAGTGAGAGGGGGAAAAGAAGAGTGATGTATTTCCCTCTTTTGACACTTGTACTTGTTAATACTACCACTCACCTAACCTAACTTTGTATATAATTTAAATATTATTAGAAAATAGTGTATAATTATTAGCAATTTTTTTAATAATCTAACTACTATCCTAATCTTGTAAATATTTATAAGGTATTGAGAGTGGTTTTTACACTATCCATCCTAAAACTAACACAATTAATCCTTATTACTTCTAAATTAGACAATTAACATAGCCAATAAATCTACACATGCTCATTTTTTAGAACACATATTTGGGGCATGTGTGAAAATTTGCCTGATATGTGTATATATACTTTGGATACTTGTGGTATGTGTGAAGTCATGTGAAGTATACTTTGGATACTTGTGGTATGTGTGAAGTCATGTGAAGTATACTTTGGATACTTGTGGTATGCGTGAAGTCATGTGATATATCTAAGGAGTATAAATACTTCTTAGTTTCATATTTAACTTCAGAACCTTAAAAAGAATCTTAGAACAACTTTGAACAACTTTCTAAAATATTTTGTGAATTATTCAAAGTCATACTTTCATATTTCAAGTACATGTTTTAAATTGTCAATCATTGAGAAAGATTCTCTATTATACTTAAAATTATATTAGACTGTTATCATTGCACACAAAAGCATATCAACTGTTATATTCTCTTGATTTCAGTCAAAATAAATATTGTAAAATCATTCAAGTTGTTGTGTAAATTGAGGAAAGTGGTGTACTTTCTTCAAGTATTGTAAACTGTGGTGTGCTATCTTAGGAAGATTGTTAGAAGTTTGTAATATAAGTCTTAGAGTTAAATTTGTACTTATCCTAACAATAGTGAAAAATCTTTTGTGGTGTGCAAGAAAACTGGATGTACCATTGGTTTGAAAAGGGAACCTAGATAAATTGTCGTGTTCTTTATTTTTATGTCATTTACAAGTTTTTCTATACATTAACCCTAATCAAAAAAATAATCTACTAACTCTCTAAAAACAAGAACATTTCTAAACACCTAATTTAACCCATTCTTAGGTGCATCTTTTTACTAACATAAATGAATACGTTAGCATTTTGTAGGCCTTAAACTAAAATTTTATTTTGCAAAGACTAAAATGTTTTTTTTTTTTTTGCATTTTACATGTACTATTTTCATATTTAATCATCAATCGATTCATAAAGAGAGTATTATGGTAATGTTTTGTTAATAATTAGGGATTTTCTTTTCCCTCTTATTTTCGTAAAAACTCCCCATAGTTTAGATTTTTTTTTTTGTCAATTTTTCTCTGCTCTAAATTTGTTCTTTCGATCGGAGGGAATTTGTCCAAAGTTGCACATCCTGAACATATCCTTATAAACTACAAACCTCTTCGTCTTTCCCAAACTTTCACCTTTCCTTTTAAAAAACCTATAAACTCTCAAATGTAACACCCTAAACCCCAAAAGACTATATATAAATAATTACACTATATTTTATAAAAATTCGCAGTAGATAAATGAAAAAAATTTCAAAATATAAATGAAACTTTTACAAGTGATTCATAATATCACATTTATCAAGGTACACTTGGAACAATTTAAATTTTATTTCGTAAATAAAACAATGCAATCTCAAAAAATTTAATTTAAATATAATTTCTAAATTTAATTTTAGAAGCTTACTAACAAAGTTTTCTTGCAAAAAGTAGTTTCCTATTAAATAAGTAAAATACAACCTATCAATCACATCCCGGTATCACATATCGGAGTGAGACTTTTCCCGCATTAGAACTCGAAGACTCATTAACATGTAATTACCGCGTCAGTCAAACACAAACAACGAAGGAGATGAGTTTAAAAATCATGTTGATAATAGAACTGTATCATAAGCATCATAGTATATCAAAACATTCAAAGAAATAATACCACATTATAAGGTCAAAATCATTACTAGAAAACCAATATTTTATTATAACATCAATTCATCTAAGAAATTATTATCACCTTCAATACACATTAATCACAAGACAAAACAATCCTATAATATAGCTTAAACTCTACTTCATTCATATTTTGATATCATTTTAACTTTGAAATACTTGCATAAACAAGTTAAAGTATTGCATACAGAACTTCCACAATTACATTTTCTTTTTTTGATTCCTTAACAAGTTCCGTTGGGGAAATAACACTTGTTAGTATTTCTTTTTGAACTGTTATTGAACTTTAGAAAAAATAAGAATTACTATGACCTGTAATTTTAGCATACGAGTCTTGTTTTAGAGTGTTTAGATGGAAACAACAAAAATAGAAAGTGGAAGCAACGACAAAAGAAAAAACCAAAACAATGACAACAATTAATGTCCATCGTAAAGTAATAAGTTTATGCTCATTGATGTGCATGCGTTGGATAGTGCGAGTTGGATCTAACATCATAGATTACAAAACTAAAAATAGTTAAACAGTATACAACTCGCAAATTAGAAAAGATCGTTACTTGGCATGAAAAATAGGTAAATGGACAATATATAAAGCAAATCATTCTCGTTTCTAAATCACTATTTCTATAACACCATGAAGATCTTTATTCTTTTTATTATCACCTTCACATGTGGTTTTTTCGGAAGTGTTGTTACAAATGGAAATCCTCTGCCGTATGAAGCTATCTTTAACTTTGGCGACTCTACAAGTGACACTGGAAATGCTGCAACTGACTATCCAACAATGAATAAAAATGGTGCTTATGGCTCCACGTACTTTAAACATCCATCAGGACGTATGTCAAATGGACGACTCATCATAGATTTCATAGGTACTTTTACACATATTATTTTTACTTTTTATATAAATTTTCATATATTCAAGAAATGATAAATAAGAAAAATACTAGCTAGCACCCTAACATACTCTATTTGATTTAATTGTTGAATTAAAATCTATAATACTTAATGTTGATATATTTTTTTACTAAAATAGTCACTAGCTGATGGTCATTTAATTGTAGCTGAGGCATACGGGTTGCCATTTTTGCCGGCCTATAAGAATATCACCAAAAGCCAAGTAGATATAAAGAAGGGAGTAAATTTTGCATATGCTGGTGCCACTGCACTTGAATTCGATTATTTCATACATAATGGTCTCCCACCACCAGCGACAACTAATTCACTAAAAGTGCAACTTGATTGGTTTAAGATGCTCAAACCCTCCTTGTGTAAAAACAAAGAAGGTTTTGTCGTAACTCCCTGCAGATTGTTTTCATTTTACTCAAATACATAGATTTTTCTCAATATTACTAACACAAATTTTGTTTCGTTGTGATACAGAATGCGACAACTACTTTAAACAATCGTTGTTTCTTGTTGGAGAGATTGGTGGAAATGATGTTTTCTCACATATGGCAAAGAAAATTGTTACAGAACTACGAGAAATAGTTCCTTTACTAGTTGAATCAATTACAAATACCGCTACAGTATGTTATATCAAAATGAAATAGCTAAAAACAACTAGGTTTAAATTATATATATATATATATATATATATATATATATATATATAATATTGAATAAACATTAGTGTTGAACAAATGTAATAATGATTTATTTTTCTCTATTTATCAGGCATTAATTGAAGAAGGAGCAGTAGAACTAGTAATTCCAGGGAACTTTCCATTAGGGTGTAATGCTGGCGTATTGAACTTTGTGAATAGTAAGAAGAAAGAAGATTATGATGAATTTGGGTTCTTGATAGCTTACAATACTTTCAGTGAATACTATAATGAACAACTCAAAAATTCCATAGAGACATTAAAACAGAAACACCCTCAAGCAAAGATAATATATTTTGACTACTACGACGCCACCAAACGTTTATATCAAGCTCCACAACAATATGGTGTGTGGAGCAATTATTTTCTTTTCTGGATAAGTTTACAATGATTTTTTCTTGTCAAATTCATTTAATCACATATATTATTTAATCTACATTATTGATGTAGGCTTTACTTCTGATAAAGTTGAGATTTTGAAAGCATGTTGTGGAGGAGATGGACCGTACCATGTTAATGCAGTTATGTTTTGTGGAAATCCTGGTACAACAATTTGCTCTGATCCTTCAAAACTAATAGATTGGGATGGAGCCCACTTAACCGAAGCAGCTTATAAACTAATAGCAAAAGGATTAGTCGAAGGCCCTTTTACAAACCCTTCTCTTAAACCCGCTCCTTTCAAAATAGCTTAGAACTTGTAATACAAGCATTGAGAAATGATTTATTTGATGAGTTATGTAGACAATTAGAATTTGTACTTAATAGGAGAAACATATATGTATTTTGTAAAATGAATATTAATTTCTTTTCAACTTGATATATTATCAATAATCACAATAAAACTTAATTATGTTCGATGAATAGTTTTATTTTAAAACAAACCCACAACTCTATTGATTGACACATCACACACTTACTTGTCACATCATAACATTTGTTCCACATCACTTATATGCTTCTACAATTCATCGTACATATTTTATTGCTTTTGTTTCTTAATTTAGTTTTTGCATCTCACACATCATCATATACATATGTTGAGAAACCACAACCTTACATGCAATCGAACACATATATTCATCCACTTCCATTACTCCAAAACTTCATCCAATATTACATGAAAATATTACCATATCTATACCCTATAATCAATTGCATCTAAGATTACTCCCAACTCAAAGTGAAAATCTCAAATCGCCAAAAAATTTCCCAAATCCGAAAACTTCATCTTCTTCAATCTTTACCATGGATGCACGAAAACGAGGTTCCCAAACGAAGCATTCTTTAGTGGGTCCTTCAAAAAGGAGGGGTAAAAATGACATTATTGTAGATTTGTCTAGATTAGTTCATTCACCCAAAGAAATCGATTGATTCATAACTTACTACTCAGATAAAAAGCTTTTCACTCCAAAATATGGTAAACTTGATTCCTTCTCAGCTTTTAAATTTCTTGAGCTACTTAGTGTAACACCCCAACCATTACTGTTATCGGTGATGCTACCTCACGATTTTCTCACCCCCTATCCACCTAGTGGAAATAACGAGTTTTTATGTAATACCCCGATCATTACCATTACCGGTGATGCGAGTTTTTGTCTTCCGTGGAATTCAAGCTCGATATCTGGGAGATAAGTATCGCCTCCACACAATCCCATTACTAATTGAGCCAGATACTCCATTTGCAATGGGATGTGTGGAGGCGGTACTTATCCCCCAGGTACTGGACTCGAATTCCACTGAATGCAAAAACTCGATATTTCCACTAGGTGGATAATGGGGTGAGAAGATCATGGGGCTGCATCACTGGTAACAGTAATGATCAAGGCGTTACATAACAAATGGTGTAAGGGGTTAGTTATGCATTAAATGTATGCAAGTTATGCATACTCCTAAACATATATAATCCGGATATAACCAGACACTTAGGCAATCATAAGATAAATGAATTACACTAAAGAAACAATCAAAACATTATAGTTAATTTCTTTACGACGTAAATAAAATTATTGACATTCATGTACTTATTCTTGCTTATTACACGTTTGAGGGGATATATAGTAGAAAACACATGGTTCTATAACTAAATGCTATTAAAAATAAAATATAGCTATCAAGGGGGTCTCGAAAGCTATTCGATAGGACCAAAGTCCATCATCAAGTTTCATCGACCATTCTTTTCTTGAAACATTGACTGTTTTTTCAAGGATTCGCTTAATTTGCCTGTTGGATACTTCAACTTGCCCACTAGTTTGTGGACAAAATGGGATTACCTGGTGTGAATCATTGAGGTGTAATAACTACTGCAACCCACTTTGAGACATAATCCACCGCCACCAAAATATAAAATTTTGCATATAAGGATGGGAATGGACCCATAAAATCAATACCACACACATTGAACACTTGTACTTCTAACACAAGAATTTGAGGAATCTTATCCCATTTTGAAATGTTACCAGTTTCCTGACATTGATCGCACTTATTCACATAATTGAATGCATCATTAAACAATGACAACCACAATAGTCCTGATTGGAGAACCTTTGCTGCAATTCAATCTCCACTAAAATGACCCCTATAATCAGAGTCATGATAGTGCCACAATACCTTTTCTTGATCGTCCTCAAGCACACACCTTTGCAACAACTCATCCACTCCTCTTTTGTACAGAAAGGGTTCATCCCATACATAGAATTTGGTGTCATGGATAAACTTCTTTCGTTGTTGGTAGGTGAAATTAGAAGGAAATGTCTCACCTACTTTAAAATTTTCAAAGTTAACAAACCAAGGTGCCTTGGCAATTGCGAAGATTTGTTCATCAGCGAGCTTGTCTCGAATCAGTCTAATGTCATCATCCTCTTCCACTTTCTCCAATCGAGATAAGTGTTCAGCTACAATGTTCCCTGATCCCTTCTTATCTCGAATCTCAATGACGAACTCTTGTAGTAATAGAATCCATCTAAGTAGCCTTAGCTTCAAATCTTGTTTAGAAAACAAATACCTTAGTGCAACATGATAAGTGAAAACAATAATTTTCGGTCCTAATAAATAAGATCGAAATTTATCAAGAGCATAAACTACAACCAACAATTCCTTTTAGTTGTCGCATAATTATGTTAATTATGTCGTGCCTGATTCAAAACATGACTAGCATAGTAGATTAAATGCAACAACTTATCTTTTCTTTGTTCCAGGACTACCCCGATAGCAATGTCACTTGCATTGTACATGATTTCAAAAGGTAATGACCAATCAAGTGCAGTAATAATGGGAGCAATTATCAACTTATTTTTCAAAGTGTTAAAAGCATTCAAACAATCCTCATTGAATATAAAAGGTGGGTCTTTCACAACACTCTTCAATCTTCTATAATTAATACAAAATCTCCACCCTGTAACCGTTCACATAGGAATTAGCTCGTTCTTTTTGTTCATGATGACAATCGTTCCACCTTTATTTTTTACAACTTGGACTGGACTCACCTAAGAGCTATTTGAAATGGGGTAGATGAGATTGGCTTCTAAGAGCTTTACCACTTCTTTCCTAATCACCTCTATCATTGTAGGATTCAATCTTCTTTCGGGTTGTAGAATGGTTTGTGATTTCCTCCATTAGGATTTTGTGCATACAAAAAGTCAGACTTATTTTCTTTAAGTCCTCAATGGAACAATCGATGGCACTCTTATGCTTCCATAAAATTCCCAACCACTTTTCTTTTTGTAACTCACTCAAGCTTGCACAAATGATGGCTGGATTCTTATCTTTTTCACCCAGAATGCATATTTTTAATGAGGAGGCAGCTACTTGAGTTCAATCATTGGTATCTCTTTCTTTTTCTCTAGGGATTCATCTTCATTCCCTTTCAACTCCTCCCATCTAGTAGGGAAGCGGGGGGAGTAAGATGGTGACACTTTTAACATGGCTAAAACATCTTTCACTTTTGGATCTTCACTTTCGTTAACAACATCTTGGAGTAGGCATAACACTCTTTCTAATCGAATAATGGGTGCTTAATGCTCAATTTTTTTGTTGACTATCGCATCTAGAATCTCGATTCGATTGCACCATTTTCTTTCATTAGAATGTTCCATGGCTTTTAAAATATTGAAATTGACGGTTTCCTCATTTACCTTCAAGGTTAAGGTGTCATCTGCCACATCAATCATAGCTCGCCCTGTTGCTAAGGATTGTCGCCCCAAGATCAAGGGAATCTTGTTGTCTTCCTCCATGTCTAGTACCACAAAATCCACTGGAGAAATATCCACTTTGACTAACACATCTTCCACCACTCCATATGGGTGTTTCATTGAGCGATCCGCAAACTGTAACATCAGTTGTGTGTCTTTAACTCTTCCATTGCCTAAACTTTTATATATGGAAAAGGGCATAAGATTCACACTAGCCCCAAGATCACACAAGGCCTTCCCAAAAGTTGTAATCCCGATAACACAAGGAATAGAGAAGCTTCCATGATCCTTGAGCTTAGGTGGAAACTTCCTTTGTAAAATGGCCCTACACTCTTCGATAAGCATCACTATTTCACCGTCGATTTTCCTTTTCTTTGATAGAGTCTCCTTCATGAACTTGGCATACGTCAACATCTGCTTTAGTGCTTCTGCAAAAGGAATATTAGTTTGCAATTTTTTTAAAAACATTAAAAAACTTTTTAAATTGTTTTTCAGTTTCTTCCGTTTTGAATCTTTCAGGGAATAGAAGTCGAATTTCAGGAATTGGCGGGGCTTCCTTTTCCTGCACCACAAGTTCTTCCTCCTTTTCATGACCAATGTCCTCCTCAACTGATGTCGGGACCGATGAACATTTCCTTCGAGTGGGTTGGAGCTAAAGCACTCTCAGCCTTTTTGGATTTAAGTGGTACTAGTTGACTTACCTTACCACTCTTCGCTGTCACGACATTGACCTTATTTTATGGATTAAGAATTGTGTCACTAGGCAAATTTCCAGGCACTCTTTATGCTAGTTGTTGAGAAATTTGATCTAGTTGGGTCTCAAGATTCTTTATTGAAGCTGGGTGATTTTTCTGGATGGCTCTTGACTCTTCAATGAAAGAACTTGTATTCGTTACTAACTTCTCAATAGCACTCTCCCAAGCAGCTTTTTGAGGTGGAGCTTGATTTGCTTGAGCTCCTTGTTGACCTTGAGATCCACCCAGTTGATCTTTCCATGAAAAATTTGGATGATTTCTCCAACCCATATTGTACGTACTAGAGTAAGGATTGTTCTACTTCCCGTTGTTACACACAAAATTCGCCTCTTTTGGTTCTTTTGTATAAAAGTCACAACTAGTATGTTTCACTAATTTGACAAGGTCTACTTGGGGTTGTATATTTAGAGTTGTCATCCCTTTATTTATCTCTATAGAGATAACATCTTCTATCTATTTTGAAACTAGTTTTCCTTGAGCCAACCCAACATCCATAATACTTAATTCCGGCAGAACATTTTTTGACCCACCACCTCTACCATACAACATCATTTGTTCATTTGATGCCATGACCTCAGTAATTTTGAATGCTTCTGATGAAGTCATGTAATTCAAAGAACCACATGTTGTAGCATCCAACATAATTCTAGGGTTATGTGTCTAACCATTACAAAATATTTGCATCTGAGTAGTGTTGTTATAAGCATGATCAGGGCATCCTGCTAGTAAACTCTTGAACCTCCTATAAGTGTCACAAAGAGATTCTCCTTCTTTCTGTTTGTAATTGGGAATCTAACGAATAGATCTAAGAGAAATTATTGTTCAAGAACTTATGTTCAAGATCGTCCCATATGGTGATGCTACCGAAGAGTAAAGAATTAAGCCACTCCTTAGCATCATCTTTCAATGACAATGAAAATAGTCTCAACCTCTTGCCTTATTTAGAATATCCATCCACCTTCACTATCTCACATAGTTCAAAGAAGTTCGTGAGATGTCTATTGACGTCTTCTTTATGTTTATTGGAAAAATGAATCTCCTTCAACTCTGGGTATAGAGTCAGACTTATTTCAAACTTGATGATTATGATCGGTTTTAAAAGGATGGCCTATCGAGCACAGTTTCGATCTCGATTCCTGTACTCGTCGATGGTATGTTCAAGTGGTGGTGGATAATCTATTTCTGTAAATATGATGAAATCCTCCAGATCCTCTTCTTCCACTACTGCTTGTCTCTCCCTTTATATCTTTTCTCGATCTGCCATTCGATTTGCTTCTGCAGTTTTTTTGATTTCTTGATAAAAAAAGAAGTTAAGGTAAGGATCGGCCTCACATACAAGGTTAGACACATCGTAAATAATGAAAAGTTTCAAAAAAAAATAAAAAAGGCAAATCAAGACAAATTTTATTGCATAACAAAAAATTTCAATTAAGTAAATAAATTATAACCCAATAGTGTTTTACAGTTGAGTGTTTTACTAGCAGGATGCCGGGTTGGCTCAAGGAAAGCTACTTTCAAAACAGATAAAGACAAATTAAGTGTTTTACTATCGAATTGTGTTTAATTACTAAAATTGAACAAAACATTTCCGAATTGATTGAAATTGTATTTGAAACTAACAAGAGTAATATTTTGAACATTTATAATAAGAAAAATGTCACAAATGAGTTTCACTTCGAATTCATCCCTAATTTCTAATTTGATCATAGTTATTAAATTCCTTTATTGAATTATTATCCAATTCTCTTTATTATTCTTGCCCTAATGTCTTGGTGACAAAACCTTTAATTCCAAAGTAACGCCTACTTCGTTAGTAGATTTAAGATAAGAATTAAGCTTTACGGTACAAGAATTTTGTTATTAAACTATTGCTTCTACAAATAATTCAATTGGTTTCATGATTTGCATCCATCCGTAGACTACTATATCATGAATTTTCCATCTCAAGCATTCGTAAAGTCCACTTCCGTTTAAAAATATGAATCGTAAATTTTTTTAAAGTTCATCAAGCAATAAAAAGCATTAAGCACATAGATGAGAAAAATAGTTCAATAAACTCATTAACTAGAAATAAAATCAGACAAATAAGAGTTTTATCTTGTTTCGCTCATCCCTAAAAAATAGAGTTTAGTTACTCATGAGAGAGATAGAAAAGATAGAGATTAAAGAAGAAAATCAAGAAAGCTTCATGAATGATTCTTGATAAAACTGCTCCAATGGTGTTAGAAACAATCGTCTATGAGTTTCTCTACTAGTGCACATGTCTCCAAACTTCTCAATAGCCAAATGATCCCTAAAAAGTGAGAAAAATGTGCTTTAATGTATTTTGATGTGTATCGCACGCCCCAGACGCATAAAATGCGCTTCAAGTGCAATTGTATAGTGTCTGGAATGTCAAAATGCGCCCAGGCGCAGGTTTTACGCTTCAAGCGCAAAATCTCTTTTTTCACGTATAGTGTATTTTTCTACTCTTTTGAGTTGTGATTTGGTTCTGGTGTCTTCGTTAAAGTTGTAGTTATGGATCATAGCTTTCATTTTTAGTTAGTTTGACTTTTGTTCGACATCCACAACTTCATATATGACCGATAGACTCCACATAGATCATGTTGATTTCTTACCAAATTCAGTATTGCACTAAAACAAAGAAACAACATAAAACTATGAAAAATCTCTACTTAATAAAGAACTAAAATCAACAAAATAAACATTAAAATCAACATAAATATTTCATTAAATCCAAGAACTAATATCAACAAAATATGTCAAATAACTCCTTAACTTAACTAATGATTAAAGATAAGTAAGACTAAAAACAATGAAAAATATGCATATAATAAAGAGTCATCACAACCCCAAACTTAATTTGTTGTTTGTCCCTAAGCAACAATTAATTTCAGATTTGGTGCAATTAAAAGGAATCTTAAACTCAATTTCTCAAATAAAATTAAACTCAATTGTCAAAGTTCCAGCTACAACAAAACATACAAAACATTCATCATGCTCTATGGTTGCTTAAAAGAAACAACACACTTTGTACACTTTAGCATTCATTTATCAAGTTCAACTCTCTCTTCACACAATCTCACCAAAATTTCTCTCAAGTGTTTAACAAGGGTTATGAATTTATCACTTAAATCCTAGAACATGCATCATGCTACCATAGGCTTCAAAAAATTCTAGTTAACACTCATAATTGCAACAAACACATGCACTTTTGGAGTATTTTCGGGTTGTAATGGGGCTTAGGTAAGAGTGGGAATTTTTAGGATAGTAGGCTTTACTACTTGGAGTTAGGAGGGAGCCTATGTATAATGTTCGGAGGGAAGTATTAGAGGAAGTCTACATAGAACGTTCAATGGAAAATTTCATAGAAATTCTACGTAAAACGTCTAGAGAGAAGTTTTAGAGAGAGTCTACGTAGAACTTTTATAGAGAAGTTTTAGAGGAAGACTCTTAATACATATAATGCACCAATTAGTCCACTAATATTCCACCCCCATTCTTTCAATCCCTTAACACATTATAATCATCAACACAAACACACACACAAAATGGCTGGATTTGGTAGGAATTGTTGGAAACTTGCATTCGATTTTTCAAAATTCATTCATTCTCCATGTATTAAGGGATTGAAAGAATATGGATGGAATTTTAGTGAACTAATTGGTGCATTATATGTATCAATAGACTCCTTATGAACGCTCTACGTAGACTCCCTCTAAAACATCCATCTGAATGTTCTATGTAGACTTCTTTTGAAACTTCCCTATGAATGTTCTATGTAGACACCCTTTGAAACTTCCCTCTAGATGTTTTAAATATACTTTCCTCTGAATTTTCTAAGTAGACTCCCTATGAAACTTCCCTATGGAAGTTCTATATAGACATCCTCTAAAACTTCCCTCTGAATGTTCTACATATACTCCCTCTAACACATTCCTCAAGACGTTATATGTAGACTTCCTCTTAAACTTTCCTCTAATCGAGTCTTCCTTTAGGAATGGCTGCTTGATATGGAAGCCAATTCCTCATCCTCTAAGTCTACATTATGGTCATCTTAAACATTATCCTCTAATTCTAATTTTACCTTCACATCATTCTTTTGCTTGGATTTCAAAGCTAAAGTCTCATTTTTCTGCTTGGGCTCACCCTTTACAAGCTCAATTACATATTATCTCAAAGAGCTCATCAGTTCTTCCAATTTAAGAGTATTCATCAGATCCTTAGCTTCTTGAATGGTTGTAATCTTAGGTCTCCATTTGCTTAGAAAACCCCTAAGAATTTTCTTCCCATGATCAATAGTAGTATAACTGTTTTCAAGAACCTTTAATCCTGAAACTAAAGTCTAGAATCCATAGTACATTGTTTCATTGTCTTCATCTTCTTCCATATAAAATAATTCATATTTTCTAACTAGGAGGTTGGCCTTTGCTTCTTGAAATTGCTTCCTTCATAAGTCATAACTAGATTGCCATAAATGCTCTTTGTTGTTTCTTTTTCAGTGTATTTGTCAAACTTCTTAAAGGTGATTGCATTTAGAAGATTTTTGACTTGTGATGCATCTTGTCCATCTTCTTTTAATCAACATCCATCTCTTTCCTGGGAATTTTAGTGCCATCAAGCTTTGTTGGAGCATCGAAACCATCTTCCACTAAGTGCCAAAGTTCAGGATCTTGTGAGATAAAGAAGATTTCAAGTCTATCCTTCCAAAACTCAAATCTTTCTCCATCAAATAAAGGTGGTATATTGATGTTTCCAACATAGGCTTTTTCACCGAATCTAGACATGTTGAATCCTTTGATCTTTCCTCAAACACTATAAAGTGCTCAACCTTGAAATTGGGCTCTTGATGCCAATTAAAGGTGCAAACACGAGAAGGGGTTGAGTTGTGTTTGTCTTAGTTGGATTCTTTTAAATTATTTATTCCAAAATTGGCTCAGGTTGGTGATGTTAACTAAAACTGAGGCAGTAACAACCAGGCTTAAGTAATAAGAGGTAGCAGTAAAGTAAGGAGCGGAGAAGTAAAGTGACAAAAATATATTTATCCTAGTTCACCATAAACTTGGTAGCTACATCCAATCCCTTCACTTAGAAGGATTTAACCACTAATTCAAATTCTTGAATTACATAAAACCTGACCCTACAAGTCGGTATTCTCAAAACAACCTAACATCTACATACTTTTTGAGCCAAACAAACACCTTGGCCCTACAAGTCAAGTCTTCTCCATAAAACCTGAAAATCACATATTGTTGAAGGCAACTACACCTTATCTCTACAACTTAGGTCTTCTTAACACAACTTGAAAACTACATATTGCTTGAGGAACACTAAAGCCATTGCCAAGTTGGGTTGCACAAGTTTTATACAGATCGTGTTTTGCTTCTAGTAAGCAGATTTTTACAATTTATTTCTCACACTAAAACACTAAGAAAATATTTCTTTGAGTAAGTAATTCTCTAGAACTTAAACCTTTGAACTTTATATACTTAGGAAAATTAAGCTCTCAAATTTTTTTTCTGAATTGTATGGATTTTTTAGTTTATAAGATAATGTTTTTTGTTCGGCTTTGAGTATCTATTTATATAATAGATTAGGGTTTCATTTTTTCCTTATAAAATTCGGACCGTATCTTGTGAACAAATTATGAATATATCTTCTTGTGAACAAATTCTAAATATATCTTCTGGTGAACAAATGATGTGTGTATCTTCTTGTGAATAATTATGAGTGTTGCTCCTTGTGAATAATTTTAAGTGTATTATCTTGTGAATAATAATGTGCGTATCTTTTTATGAACAAATTTTGAGGATATCTTCTTGTGAACACTATTTTGATCATATCTTCTTCTGAACAATATTTTGACCATATCTTCTTGTGAATAATATTTTTGACCATATCTTCTTATGAATAATATTTTGACTATATCTTCTTGTGAACAATATTTAAGCATATCTTCTTATGAACAATATTTTGACCATATCTTATTTTTACCTTGGTCAAAGATTTCCTTCAATTTTAATTCTGAATCGTATCTAATTTTAGATAGTGTTCAAAAACTTATTCACGTGAATCTTCCTTCATACTCTTGGTTGATTTTAGTGGGAATGGATTTGGGATTGCTCTTTAAATTAAAATTATGATTCAACTAAGTCTTTTCTTCATATTCATTTCTTTCAATCAAAGCCATTGACTTTCCATCAGAGCCATTAATTTTCTTGTAGGAGTGAGATGTTGTGTTTCTTGGATAATAAAAGTTAGATGCATAATTGTGTGACATATAATTAGTGGCTTTGGGCCAATCACATTGTTGAATCATCATAATTAGTGCACACATTTTGAGTGTGTTGCAACTTTAAATTAACGGGATATGAGCTTTGAATGCATAGCTTGAACAATATCTTCAGAGCTAATGATAGTTTGATATAAACTCTTCAGAAGCATGTTGAGTTTGTGCATATTAGAGGCACACAAGGGCTTTGGAGACATGCTTCAAATTTAGCCTTTAGAGGTAGTCTTCAAACCCACTCTTCAAATATGGTCTTCAGACCTAATTATTGGAAACAATCATTAGAGCCAAACATCAGAGGCAATCTTTGTAACCTATAGAGGCAGACGTGTATGCTTTTGTGTTTCTCTTGTCACTTCCTATAGTGAATTCCTCTCGTCAAATCCTCTAGTAGCTTTCTCTGTCGCTTCCTCTAGTACCTTCCTCTGATTTTCTTGTTCTAATTGTTGCAAACTTAATGGAGCCATTAGTTCAAACAAATTGTTCTTATTAAATATCTTTGTTAACATCAAAATTAGAAGAGGAAAACCAACTTGGATCCAACAGTAGCTACTAAGTTGGTGGTGAACCAAGATAAATTTGCTTGTGTCACTTTACTATTGCCTTTGTTTTACTTAAAATCACCTAATCCGAAACAATTCTTCAATAATTCAACTTAGACAAACACAATTCAACCCATTTTTTGTATTTAGACCTTCATGGTTGCCTCAAACATCTCATATGAGGTGTTTGTATTTGAATAAGAGCTAGAGGTAACAATAAAGGCATGGGAGGTTGTTTTCTTTAGGGTGAATCAAGGGGGTGAAGGTTGAGTTGGTTCAAGTTCAGACATGTCATTACCAATATCCTTGATAATATTAGCATTTACATTTTTCTCAAATGTGAAATTTACTTGTTATTGCTTCGTCAAGATGAGGTTTGCTTCTTCCTCATTAGCATTTACATCACCTTATTCTGCTTCCATTATCAAAGAAGATATCCTAACTACCATTTTCTTTACTTCTTAGACTCTTAAGATGCTCTTGGTAGAGAGAAGAAGACTAAAGGCATCTTTGGGGTAAAGTGGTACATCCTTAGATACTCCCTAAAAGATGAATGTCTTAACATCCACCAGAATATCTTAAGAGTCTTATGACTTTAGTGAAGGTGCAAACACGAGAAGAGGGGTTGAATTGTGTTCGACTAAGTTTATAAATTTTTCATTATTTGATTAAATTGGTTTACACTTGATGACTTACTTGGAGTAGAAACAATAATAAAAATAATGAATGCAAGAATAAAGTGACACTAGTAATTTATCATGTTTCACCACTAACTTGACTATATCCATTCCCTTCACTCTGAATAATTTAATCTACTAATTCAACAACTTGAATTACAAAGCACCTGACCCTCCAAGTCAGCCTTCTCAAACAACCTAACATCCCCAAACTTTAAGGAACACACATACTTTGACTCTATCAGCCAAGTCTTCTCCACGTAATCTGCATCTCTAAATTATTGAAGACAAACTAACACCACTATCAGGTTTGAATACAAAGTTTTGGAACTTTGGTAGTTTTTTCTAACAAGCTTATTATAACAATAACTATCACACTCTAAGAAAAACACTTAGAGAATATGTATCATTCGAGCAAGTGTTTCTCTCTTTATACTCTAAGATGAATTTTAAATTTTGAGCACGAGCTTGAGTTCTTATAGTCTTTTATGATTTTTTGAAGATCATCTTCTTCAGTCTTGAGTATCTATTTGTAGATAAAATTAGAGCTTCCATTTAGTCTTTATTTAATTTTGAATTGTATCTTCATTCCTAGCTTCATTAACAATGATCATATTCAAATATAATTCTTAACAAGATGCTTTTTGATAATATGTTCTTTAGTAAATTCTTTATTTTTTAATCTAATCTGAGTAGTTCTTCTAGATTGCTTATGTTCATATTTTATTCATATTGAGTTTTATATTCTTCATATTAATTTGGTTTGTATTATGTTCAGATTGAATTTGTAAATTTTTCAGATTGATATTGTTTGTATTTTGTTAAAATTGAGTTTGTAAATTCTTCAGATCGATATTTTTCGTATTTTGCTAAGATTGCTTTTACAAATTCTTCAAAAAAAAAACTTCCTTCCTATTGCTTGCTTTGATTTGGGCGAGAACATCACAAGTAGGAATATAACAAATTCAGTATTTTTTCATTCGTCAAAATCTGAATCATATTTTAACAAAAAATAAATTTATCCTCTTGTAGGTGTTTCTTCTTGTAAGTAATTCTTGATCATATCTTCTTGTAGATAAATCTTTATCAAATCTTCTTATAAATAATGCATATCTTCTTGTGATAAATCTTGATCAAATCTTCTTTTAAATAAGTCATATCTTCTTGTGATGAATCTTGATCAAATCTTCTTGTAAATAATTCATATACTCTTATGATAAATCTTGATCCAATCTTCTTGTAAACTTGGTCAAAGATTTTCTTCAATTATAAATTTGAATCAAATCTTATTTTAGATTTTCTTCAAAAATAGGAATCTTCTTTCATACTCTGTGAAATCAAATATACTGTTCTCATAAAATAATATTGTTAACTTCATAAATCTAAGTGTAAAACCAACTTGATTCCAACATTCAATGTTTGGCTTTATGTTGTCCTTGGCAACAAGAGCCTCATTTTATTGACATTATGGATGTTAAACATTTGTGTAGAGGAGTATACCAAGTGCTCATCTTGAACCATTTGTTGTACTTCCTCTACAGTGTTATTGAGGGTTGTCCTCATTAGCACAATTGCGATGAGTCTAGAGTAGGGAATACTCTTGATCTTGATTTGACGTTATCAGATGTAACACCCTAATTTTTATAATAAACTATTTTATTAATAAAATAAGATTTTAAATAATTAAGTTGGTGTTAAATTATTTTAGAATATATGTTGATTAATTTTAGGATTTATTTTCTTTATATGATGTTTTAATCTTGTACATATTTTAAAGTATAAGATTCTAGGCGATTCTAGATGCATATGTGCATGTGTCGTTAATGTGATATTTTCTTGTATGTTGACTAATGTTAAGTGTGCACATAATTATATTTAATTATTTTTAAATATATTTTATTTTAATTAATTATTTTACAAATAATTATCTTGAGATATTAGTAATATTGATATTGATTTTCTTTATTTCTATATAATTGCTACGGTATGATGATTTTATATATATTTATTATGATTTAGTAATTAATATAAAGTGTTGATGTTATATTTATTTATTTTATAATTTTGAATATTCTCTAATGATGGTAATAATTTAATTTGAATATTTGAAAAAATAAATATCATTATAGAGATTATTTTGAATATGAGGGTTTTGGTTATTAATGTATTTTAAAATATTAATTAATTTAATGACTCCATTTTATAAAATATTAGTTTTAAAATATTAGTAATATTTTAGTAATTAAATTGTGTTTAAAAAAATGTTAAAAAAATAGTTTTGATAATTGTTTGCTTTATTTAAAAAAGAAAAATAAATAGAAGAAAGAAATATACTGTGTTTGATGGGTTATGCTCATATGAAATAAATAATAATAATAAAATATTAATTGAAAATAACAAGAATGAAAAACATTAGAAACATAGAGTAAACGGGACACAAAATAGGGCAGCCACACATGTACGTTGGGCAAAAAAGATGAAAATTGATATCGTTCCTCTAATGGTTGTCCGAGAAAAGTTTATCCGTTTTCGTCCAAGTTTCAGTATGTTGTTTTACTGATTTAGCTAGTCAATTAAACACACTTTCTTAAATTTTTAACCTTCTCAATTTCTCTCTAAAATATCCGACTTTTCCATTTATGGAATTCCTTATTTTGCACCATTCTTCTTCACTGTAAGTCCAATTTTAGTGAAAGCAACGCCAAAACGATCGCGTGAATAGTGGTTGTGTAATCCACTTATTAGTTTTTTGATTTATGGTAAGTTTGTTTGACCGAATTTCGAAATTAGTTTGTAGAGTGTCTTCTTATAATTTATTTTTAAGTTTTACTCATACTGTGAGGTGAACGAGAAAACCGTATTTTCAAACGATTCATCTGGAGCTCGCTACGTATGGCAGTAGCCCTTTGAGAGATAAATTAATTAAAGTGAAAATATGAGGATTGTGAGATTAAAATGTTAAATATAAATATTCATAAGGAGTTGACTAATTTAGTTTTTTTATAATTGTATGCTATTTGATATTGGATATTATTGTGATAATGGATGTCGAATGAAATTATGTGTATATGTTTGATTGGTAGAGTTTATGTGATGTGATAATGAAAGATGCACGCATTGTATGACATATGTTTATGTCATGATAATGATGATATTTGATTGATGATAGTGATGTTACAAATTTGTGATGAGTCTATATGATGATCATGATTATGTATGATTAATGATGTTATAAAATTTTGATGAGAATATTGAAGTACCCCATAATTAATGAAATAATGATGATTCCAATTTGTATTTTGAGATGACAGTCTTAATGGAGTATCATATTTTCGCCAATGGGGGGAGAACATAAATATTGAGAATTTGTAAAGTGAATATTATTTTGTCATCATATAGGTAGGGTCTGACAAGCCTAGTGATTCCGGGGAAGTACAACTGAATGAGTCTGCTCATGGCGATTTGTTGTTGAGCTTTAAGGCAAGATTGTTAGACCTTGGAGGTATTCGAGCGGGGAATTCCTAGGTGACTTGGAGGTAGCACTCCAAATATCGAGAGCTACCATGCAATACACGCTTACCTCCATTGTTGCGTATATATGTCTCAAGCTGAGTTGAGGAGATCGATGAGGACAAGGTATTTGAGTAATTTGACTTGGAGTTGTAAAAGTACTATGTGTGATATAATATTTGAACATAAATAAGTTAGAATCTAATATATAGATAATTTATATATAAAAATTAAAATCTAAAAAAAATAACGTGCCATTTCTAGAATTATACTTTGATTCATAGCAACAATCTCCTTCATGAATCGCAAAATATAGTGCTCGTAGTCTATGATGTTAACTTGTTAAGGACAATATAATATAAAACATGTATGCCAGTATATAGTTATGTGTTGACTCTAATTGAAATTTTAAAGGCATATAATTAAGTTCTATAATAAAAATTTAAAAAGTATATAAGTAAAACATATTTATTATTTCAAACCTTTATTGGAACTCATGTGATGTTGTTTGACTTATGCTTCGACATTGTAACACCTCTTTGAACGCAAGAAATTTGTAAAGCACTATCAAATAAATCTGATTATGCAATGACCAAACATATTATTTATGTATATAAGAAATAAATGAATATTACTTACAAATCTAAGATATTCTTTATTTTTGAGTGATTGTTATAATAATCGTGCAGGGGATCCAAATAATATATAATTTTTAAGGTGGCATTGATAACAAACAACACCCAATAATATTGTCTACAACAACAAAAATTTGATTGTAAAATTTATTTACTACTAATAAGGTATCATAAAATAAACAAGATATAGAAAAAGAATATCTGGCTACTCCGAATTATATGGCGCAAGAAACAATGTATCATTTTATTTATTTTCCACAAGTAGATCAACGACATATTATTTTACTCTAATTAGACTACGTTGTAACATCGATAGCTTATATGGAGATAAGAACAAAAATTTATTTGTCAATTGGCGCAGACACACCAACTTTTTATACAAATACTTTCAATGAAAATATAAAAGTAGATTAATTACTAATAAATGTGGAAATGATGCAAGTAAAAGAAATTTTTATTTTAAATAAAGTATTTTACATTATCTAATATATATACTGATGACAATAGTACCCATCTCATCATGATTTAGAAGTTCATATATGTGCTCATTACTAAGTAATTCTTCATAGTAAAATCTGAAAAATACCTTTATTTATTTTTATGATACGTGTATTTTTCCTCTTAATATACATTTTTATTGTTATGTCAAGACACATACCAAATCAAGAAAGGCTTGGATGATTAATTTTAAGAGAAACAACTGATTTTCTACGAACCAGTTTGTGCAGTACAGTGGATTTAGTTTTAGGCACAACTTTCTTAACTTTTCTATAGCTTTTGTTTGAATTTGAAAAGTGTAGTTCAATTTGTTAGAATTCATAGGAATCTAAAACAGTGTGAAACTAAATAAATTAGTGATTGATTAATATTTTATCACGAACATGCATTTGCAGTGCAGCATATTTATTTTTGGACTCAACTTTCATAACATTTTCTGTAGCTTTTGCTTGAATCTGAAAACAATGAGATTGATCAATTTGCTAGTTATTATAGTAAGCTAATGAGGGGAATATGTAATTTGATCACAATTTCAGTTTTTTTTGCATATCTCGAAAACTTTTTTAAAAAGCAAGACTCCCATGTCAAGACATCATATATCACTTTGTATTATACCTTGTTGGTGGTAAACTAGAATAAATCGACTTATGTCTCTTGTTTTTATCTCTTTGCTTAATCTTGTTTTATCTTATATCTTTTAGCATCTATTTTACAAGAAAAGTTTTTAAAATCAAAATACAATTGAAACCTTGTTTTCTTATGTTTTCTCAAAATTACTCAATCTTTTATTAAATTATTTTATTGAAGTGTATAATATGATATTTAAAATGTAAACAAATGTGTCAAAAACCTACCAACAGCCTCTCTCTTTATCATCTTGTTTTCTCCTTTCTTATTTTTCCAAAATAGTAAACTAGGCCAAGTTTTAGTACAAAATCGCACTGCTACATCATTTTATTTTTTTTATCTAGATAAGTGATTTCTACAAATATTTTGTTTTTCTTACGTGATTTTGTAGTATTAGTGTGATATTGTTTCTATTTGTCATCTTGACGTAGTGTTTTTTGGATTTTCTATGTTGTTAAGGAGTTAGTTTAGTTCAGATTAATATATCAACTTCGACCCAATGTATATTCAACCAATAATTTTAACGTCTTCAATATTACAACTTCAAAGGCATGGATATTTTGGACACTTTAAATTTATTATATTTGTAGGCTTGTCACATTTGTAAGCATTTTGTTTTATTATTTTGGAGTGATGATCAAAATGATGACTAATGACTATTGGTGGTGTTGTGTTAGAGTTAAAACAAAAATGATAAAATATATTTGTGATTTTAAATTGTAGAAGAACATTTTATGATTATGTGAAAAATAAACTTAAGACTACTTTACTCAATATATTTTTGTTTTCAAAATTAACTTTGAAAACGATCAAACATAAACTCAGAACCATGTCAACGAGTTCTAAGTCATTAGCATGAAAATAAGTTATAAAGTGAGAATCCATCTACACTGTATTTCACATCAAATTTAATTATTTTTGTGATGTATAATTTATATTTTGATAATATAAAAAATTAGTCATCAAGTAAAAATTCTCTTAAATAGAGCAACTCATCAATTGAGTTGCCACATAAATATCCATTTTCCATGTAATAATATCTTTTTATCAAAATAAATAAGTGAATACAATTCAATTGTTTTAAAAATCAAGAGATTAAAATTATGAATTTTAAAATAAAAAGACTAAAATTATAAATAAAATAATATATTGATTAAAACTGTGTTTAAATCTTAAAAGATGGAGTAATTAATTATTTTTCCACACAAATTAAAAATATTTTTAATTAAATATATAATTGGTTGAACAGAAATAAAAAAGACTTATGTAGGAGAACTAATTACTATTGATTGATTTATAAAGAGAAATAGATTGCTTAAAAATAAAGAAAAATAAATGAAATAAAAAAATGTAATTATCATCTATTTGACTCATTCCAATAAAATATTTCAAATCCTCCGTATTATTATTTCTAATATCTTCTTTATCCTTCTCACATTTTTTCTTAAGTATTTGTTTTTTACCCCACTTCTAAAAAAGGAATAAAAAGTTGTGAATTGTGAGATTGAAATTGAGCTGACGTGACAAGTCTCATGATTAGCTAAACAACAGAAAATTCAAGAGAAGGAATACAAATTTGATTCTGACATGAATTTGCACTCGATCTTGATTGAAACCGGGAATGTGAACGAATTTATTCGTTAATATTCGTTCTATATTAAAAAGTTATATCCACAGAACATGAATGACTCATGCTATTGTGATAACCATTAAAATAGAAAATAGGATTGTAGCAAAGTTTGAAATTAAGATAAATAGATTGTATTTAAATGTGATTCTTTTAGTGAAGACCAAGGATCCAAACTACAAATAAAGTAAGAAGTAAAAACATCATAGTTCAAATTGGCAAAGGAGGAAAATTATTAATTTAATTAAATTAATATTTGTCAATAAAAAAAACTATTAATCAAAGTAAGTTGATTATAAATTGTAATGCAACTATAATTAAAAATAAATGTGTTGTATTTTTTTCTTATTCGATATTAATAACTAATTGTTAATTTTGCTAAAAGAAGGAGTAGAATTATGATCTCATATAATTTACAATTTTTAAATAAATCTATTGTATTTAATTATGGTTTTTATAGTAACTTTGTCCACGTGTGTGAGGCAGCTATGTAATCATGCACCTCTATTGGTGTAATAAACTTTGTATGATCTTTTTCTATCTTGCTAGCATATGATTGTGTGAGTACTATACAACCCTTCTAGAAGGTGGATAACTTTTGCTCACTATGATGATGAAATTAATAGGCTTTATTTTATGGGTTTTGTTAATACGGACACATTAAGGATGCCAAAAGTATAATTTTTTCAAGTTCAAACACCAGCAATAAAGCTAACGTGATCAGCCTCAACATCAACTTGAATAAATAATGCAAACATGTTGTAAACGTCTTAAACCACAAACATCATTCAATATTTTATAAATTCTTACCTTAAAATAGTTTAGCTCATAATTAGATTTTGTTTTTTTCTAATATGAAAATGGAATAAAATATTAATGATAACATTGTAGCTTAAGTAATTATAGAAATGATGACTCAATTAAGAAAATCACAAGTTTAACGTAGGAGCTACGAGAGCTCCTTCAACTTGATTGCAACAAATTTAATTTCCGCTCGTTTTGATTTAGTGTTTATCTCACTTTTATTTTATAAGACAGCTCTTCTCCTTTTCATTTCAGCACTAACATTTAATTTGAAACAAAAAAAAACTCCAAACAAATAAAACTCTAAACTCAAAAACAATCAATTCTTTTACTTTTCTTTATTTTCACAAACTTATCTAAATCAACCAATTTAGGAAACATAAAACATATTTCCAGTGAAAATTAAACACTTTATTTGTAAGAAAAAAAACTCAAACACTTTATATGAACATAAACTCAAACACCTTATATGCAATACAAAAATTCCAAACACAAATCAGCGCTAACATCTAATTGAAAGAAAATAAAGAGAAGTGAACGAACCATAAGAAATAAGTGTTGTTTTGGCTTAATTGCTTGAACAAGGTCTAGCTAGGCTGAGAGTTGAGAAAGAATGGTTGTATGAAATGAGGTTTTAAGGTTTATTTGAGTAAATTGAAAGAAAAAAAAAACTTTGACAGCACAAATATTCAAATACATTAATACATAATTTTGTTTTTTTATTTCTTTTTTTTTAATTAGTTATTAAATATTTCACATTTTCTAAAAAAAATTAATTCTACAAAAATTATTTCAAATTCTCTTTTTTTATTAGTAAATAAAATTAAATTATGTAATTAAAAAATAGTTAGCGACTGAAATTTTGATCGCTAAAATTTAGTTGTTATTTCAATCTCTACTTTTTGTTAGCGTAGTGACGGAATAATATTTAGTTTCAAGGTTTAAAATTTCAGTCTCTATTTCGGTCGCTAGTGTAAAAGGCAAATTTTCTATTAGTAATAATTAGCGACTGAAATTTTTGTCGCTAAAATTCAGTTACTATTTCAGTCTCTAAATTTTATTAGTGACGAAAAAATATTTAGTTCATAAATTCAAAATTACAGTATCTATTTCAGTCGCTAGTGTGACTCAAAATATTCGATTTTTAAATTGGCCACTATAGCCGAAATTTCTAGTAGTGGTACTCACTAATTTGAGGCATAACTTGCTTTAGCAATTTGGTATAGCATTTTGTTTCTTAAAACATTTCTTCAAATCTTCTTCCTATAAAATCATACATCAAACATTAATTTTCCTAAAAGATAAAATAAATTACATCCAAATTAAAAGACATAATTCTTAAATTTAAAATTATTTAATATAGTTTTAAATTTTTAAATACATATCATGATTTATCTAAATAATTGTTGAATATTCTAAATTTAAAATTATATTTAACAATTTTACTTTATAATCAAAAAATCATATTACAAAAATTTGTGATTAAAGGTTGTTAAAATTGTATTTATCTATCGCAGAAACTTCAAAATCTATCGTTTTACCGCGGTTGTGAAACATAATTGAACACCATGATTGCACCACAACTATTAAGGAGACTAGTGATTAAAACATGGATGTTCGCAACGCAGTTGCAGAAGTAGACAAAGAAAACAACCGTGGTCCCGAAAGTGTGACATAAAACGGCAAAGAAGAAACAACACATTGGAACGTAAGTTGTCCCACACGGACACACTAATAACCCCACCACACCACACTCTCTCTCTTCACATACACTACCATCCACTCTACGTTGCGTAACCATAAGCACCAGTTTCACTAATTCACCCAATTCTTTCACATGCAAAATCAAAACTCATCTTCATTTCATTTCCATCATCTTATAATATTATACTTTATCTTTTTCCAATACCAACACCATGTGCTCTTCCCTGCCACATCTCTACCCCATCCTCTCACTTTCTTCCATGTAATAGTAATAACTCATCTACACAAATTCTTCTTCACCCTCCCATGGTTGTTACTCTCCATCATCAACCATGTCCACCTTCTACTCTCTCCCTAGGTATAATCAATCACTCATTCACTCTACTAATCTCATCTTTCAATTACTCCCTCAAATTAAACCATATTGGTTATTAATTCACTTATAACATCAAATTAAAATGTACAAATAATTATAAGTATCTCAAATAAGATTATTACTATGGGAGTTAACATGTGAAAAACCAAAAGTTGCCTATAATAGACACCTTCTCTTGTAATAGGGATAATTATTATGATTTTAATTTTACTATGAAATAATTAAAATTTTCAAGTTTTTATGCGTTATATAGGTGGATTGGAGGAAAATTGTTGGGCAGGAATCCCAAGAGCACAATCAACAACGTTGGTGACAGTAGTAGTGACATTGGCGTTGTCGTCGTAGACGACAATCCAGTGACAAGCGTGGTGGAGTGTTATGCCTGTACACAAGTAGGTGTACCGGTGTTTCACTCCACCAGCTGCGATAGTTGTCACCAACCGGAATGGGAAGCATCAGCAGGTTCTTATCTTGTTCCAATTCAAAACCGACCCGGAAAATTCGCAAGAGCAGTTACAAGAGCAAATTGGGGACCGTTAGGATCCGTTTTAGATCCAAGAAGCAAGCGCGTGCAGATATGGAACCGCGTGTTGTTGTTGGCGCGTGGAGTTGCGTTGGCTATAGACCCGTTGTTTTTCTACGCGCTATCGATAGGGAGAGAAGGTTCGCCGTGTCTTTATATGGACGGTGGTTTGGCGGCGATGGTTACGGCGGCGCGTACGTGTGTTGATGCGGTGCATTTGATACATGTATGGTTGCAGTTTAGATTAGCGTATGTGTCGAGAGAATCGCTTGTTGTTGGGTGTGGAAAACTCGTGTGGGACGCACGTACCATTGCTTCTCATTATCTTCGAAGCTCAAAGGGTTTTTGGTTCGATCTTTTTGTTATTCTTCCCGTGCCTCAGGTAAGAATTTTATGTTATTCTTTTTTTTAGATTCTCTCAAGTGGCTAATATATTATTGTACAGCGTGTGGTTTTTTTTTAACACAGCGTGCGGTTTATATCTAACTGCTCTCTAATTTGGTTTAATGGTAATTTTTATCTTTTAATTTTTATTAATTTATCAAATTCATCCTTCAATTTTTAAAGTTATTAGATCTAATTTTTAAAAAAATTAGGATATGATATATTTTAAATGATTTTAAATAAGATTATATATTATAGAATTATTTACATGTATTAATTATTTATATATCATTAAATAAATTATAAAAATAAAAAAATTTAAAGTTAAAAATTAAACTTTTATAGAGTTTTATTACGATTTGATGGATATTAAATAGTTATACATCGTATTATATGTCACACTATTTAAAACCGCCCTCATATTTTAGTTAAAAAATCATAATAAATTATCAAACATGTTGAATTTTAAAATAAGAGACCGTTTCCATTAATTGGTAAAAATAGAAGACTAAAAGTAAAATTAAATCTAATTTCTTTTATTGAAGTTAATTGTTATGTCCTGTTAGTAGTAAAAAGTTTTATTGTCAATACGTCAGACCAACTGACTCTAGAAGTATTTGTGATAATTGTAATTAATTGACGATGTAAAACTCTTTACAACAATGATATATATAATTTAAATCTTTATTAATTTATCAGGATCAATGTAAAATAATCATCACTACTATCATTGTTAATAATAATTTTTCTTTTCCTAATTTTTAAAATAAAATAATATATTCAAGTATGTCTATTTATTTGATAATAATATTGTTTCTATAAAAATCAATCTCTATAATTTTATATACCTTATAAAGTGCCATATTTAGTTTTTTTTGTCATATATTAAGTTCATGAAAATTGGTCAAAACTAGAACAAATATAAATTTTTATTAGTAAACGGATAATTTATAGGACAATAGATATATTTTTCTTTCCTAAGTAACAGAAGTGATTACTAGCTAGTCCTTTATCTGTCCTTGTTTAATTCTAAATAAACTTCTTTTGACTATCTGATTTCCTTGTATTTTGCAGGCTGTGTTTTGGCTAGTAGTACCAAAATTGATAAGAGAAGACAAGATTAAAATCATTATGACCACAATGCTATTAATTTTTTTGTTCCAATTTCTCCCTAAGGTTTACCATAGCATATGCATGATGAGAAGAATGCAAAAAGTCACTGGCTACATCTTTGGCACCATTTGGTGGGGTTTTGGACTCAATCTCATAGCTTATTTCATTGCTTCTCATGTAAGCAAACACCACAACTGAAATTTGAGCTTCATCCTTATACACAAGTTATCACATTTGAATTGTTTTATTTGAACTTATCTACTAACATAAGTTTTGTGATACTATTTAGAAGATCTTATAGAAATGGCTTACTACATATTCATAAGTTGTTTTCACTTTTTTCCATAAACTATCTAGAATAACTTATAAAATCAGCTTGTAGCTTATATGAGACAATTTCTTTTGTTATAGAAATTACTTAAACGTAAGTATTTATACGATAAACACTTAAGCTATAAGCACTTGATTAAGCATTTCTCTTATCTATAGACGCTTAACTAAGTTGTTTATCCTAACAGGGCCTAATTCATTGTCTTTAACATAAACATTCTTTTTCTTTTCCAAAGGTTGCTGGAGGGTGCTGGTATGTTCTTGCGATTCAACGCGTAGCATCATGCCTCCAACAGCAATGTGACAGAACTGTTGGATGCAATCTATCTCTGTCATGTTCAGAGGAGGTATGCTATCAGTCTTTGTTATCACCAGGAACCATTGGAAAGTCATGTGGTGGAAACTCAACATTGATGATAGGTAAGCCTTTGTGCTTAGATGTTGACGGACCTTTCAAATATGGAATCTACCAATGGGCACTTCCAGTCATATCCAGCAATTCCTTGGCTGTCAAGATTCTTTATCCCATTTTTTGGGGTTTGATGACCCTTAGGTAAATTTTTCAATAAACAATCTCTTATAGTGTTAGAGATTTTTTTAATCATGTTATGATATTGTTGTGAAGTATCCATCAAATTTTGTTCATGATTAATCTCTGTCAAGAAATGTGACTGGTCACCTTTAATAGAATCTGCCCTCTCAACCACATTTCCATTCACAAGGCTCGAATCCGAGACCTTGCTCAAGGAATTCAAGTCTAGTTAGATAGTTTGATTGTTCAAGTTAGCGTCCTGATAATTATAATTTATAAATCAAATGATTAATAAGCATTTTTTATGTATAGGTTTGGTTTGTATATTTTTTTCAAATTTGAAGTCATTTGATAACTTGTTCTTTTCTTTAACAACCTAAATCATAATTATAATCTATGAAACATTCACATAAACACGGACACCAAATATGACATTGGTATTAACAAATAGATACTAGTAATCGTAATTTAAGAAAATGGAAGATTGAATATAACAAAATGGATTAGTGTTGCGTTTGTGTCGATACCAAACACATTTTTAATTTGAAGTGTCGGTTCTACGTAGATGGTTATGATCTTGAACTTCCAGTTTCCTAATCAGCCTACTAATTCTTGCAGCACTTTTGGAAATGATCTTGAACCCACAAGTAACTGGCTAGAAGTGATTTTCAGCATATGCATTGTATTGAGTGGACTACTACTTTTCACTTTGTTGATCGGTAACATTCAGGTAACCATAGTAGACTATTATTAGGTTTAAATATTTTTTTGTTATATGCAAATATATCATTTTTTTTCTTTTACTCTATAATAAATAAATTATGTTTATATACCACTTTATTGTTTGTCTTGTTGCTTTAATTTAGTTCTTGCAAAACTTGTTTTATATCGAATTGATTTTAATAACATGTGTGATATTCATTTTAGTCCTTAGCTCATACTGAAGAGACTATAATCAAATATTATAGATATTACCGAAGTAATTTTAACATGAACAAATTTTGTAGAGATTAAAATAAAGCAATAAAGACTAAAAGCAAAAAGTGGTATCTTGACAAAGACAAAAAACAAGTTGCATGGACTAAAACCAAAAAATTATATATTTGAAGTGGCATCAAACATATTTAAACCTTAATATTACAAGTGAATATGAAAAGATGATGGATATTGTTATACTTATTGAAAAATTGTTTCATACTCAAACATGGTCTAACAATGGCAACCATTATTCCTACTGTGAAGGTATTCTTACATGCAGTCATGGCAAAGAAGAGAAAGATGCAGCTGAGATGCCGCGACATGGAATGGTGGATGAAGAGGAGGCAGTTACCGTCCCGATTAAGACAAAGAGTTCGGCATTTCGAACGTCAAAGATGGGTAGCCATGGGAGGAGAAGATGAGATGGAATTGATCAAAGACTTACCTGAGGGTCTTCGGAGAGACATCAAGCGCTATCTTTGCTTGGATCTCATTAAAAAGGTAAAGAATGATACAAACTTGCAAATAAAAGATGGATAAGTTTCCTTAGTTGTTATTGTCTAGATGATTTATTTGAACTTATCTATTTTACATAAATACTTGTGAGACTATTGAGAGAGTTTGTGAAAGCAGCTGATTTATGACATGTCATATCCATATACTTGTTTCAGCTTATTTTCATAAACTCTCAGGGATATTTTATGAAAACAACTAATAGCAAATTAAGACTTTGTTTGGAATGACTTATATGAGTTTATCTACCAACAAAAACACGTTTGAGACTATTTGGAAGAGTTTTTGACATATCCATAAGCTACTTTTAACTTATTTTCATAAGCTCTCTAAGATAGTTCATAAAAACAACTTATAGCTTATATTAAAACAAATTAACTTTATTTTATTTTTTTTATATAAAAAGTTTGTAAGTAAACACTTATATTATAAGGGCTTAATTAAAGTGTTTATTAAAATAGGAACTAAGAAAGATAAAAGAAAGAAGCTTAAAAAAAGATATTATTAACCCTATAACTAATAGGTTATGTGTCCATTTCCATATACTTGTTCAGCTTATTTTGCTATATTTATCTAAGTAACCTCTCTTGATAAGTAGTTATGTCTGTTTGACAGGTACCATTGTTCCACAACTTGGATGATCTTATTCTTGACAACATCTGTGATAGGGTAAAGCCCCTAGTCTTCTCTAAAGATGAAAAGGTATTAATGATATCCTCATATAAACAATGAGTTTAACTTCTATGAAGTGGCTGTGAAATGTTATTTTACACATGTATTCAATGATGTGTTGTCACATATCAAACATATTAAATGCTGCGACAACAACACATCATTGAACGCATGTGTGAAACATTTTTACACTGACAGTGCATACAAATTAAATTTCAAAATAACTATCATGATTTTTTTAACTCGTAGTTATCCTTGTGAAACAGATAATTAGAGAAGGTGATCCAGTACCAAGGATGGTGTTCATCGTTCGCGGACGCATTAGAAGAAACCAAACTCTCAGCAAAGGAATGGTAGCAACTAGTGTCCTCGAACCAGGAGGGTTTTTAGGGGATGAACTACTTTCTTGGTGCCTTCGACGCCCTTTTATCGACCGTCTTCCAGCCTCCTCGGCAACATTTATATGCCTTGAATCAACAGAAGCATTTGGTCTTGATGCTCAAAACTTGAGGTACATAACTGATCATTTCCGCTACAAATTCGCGAATGAGAGGCTAAAGAGAACAGCAAGATACTACTCATCCAATTGGAGAACATGGGCTGCAGTTAACATTCAACTTGCATGGAGACGTTACAGGCAGAGGACTAGAGGTCCAGTGACACCTGTAAGGGAAATTGGCGGCTCGGAGCGCAGGCTCTTGCAGTATGCTGCAATGTTCATGTCACTGAGGCCACATGACCATCTTGAATGAAAAGCTAACGTCCATGATTGGTTATCTTGAGTTTTCTGTGTCATCAAATTCTTCAGACCTTTGAAATTGCTATCAAGTATTGAAATTATTCTTGAAATGTATAAAAAAGAAAAAAGAAAATGAGAAATTGTAATGCAGGAATTATTGAATTCCTGTTTGTTCATTTGATTTTACTATATTGTTTTGCACTGTGAATTTTTTATTGGATTTGTATTTCAACAATTTCCTCTTGAGGATGCAATGTACTTATTGCATAAATGAATAAAGGGTACTAGAGTCAAATTTGTTTCTGTTCAATTTCATGAAGTTTCCTTTCTATGAAAAACAAAAACAGGAAATATTAAATCAACTTGTTAGTTATATTTTTCTCTCATCAATTGGCTTCTATCAAGAATCAAGAATAGTAACTTTCAAGAATTAGGGTAAAATGTATTTATTGAATTGAAATATGTTGGCAATACATCATATATTCACTAGATTACTAAACAACCAAATCATATTCATACTCATATATAACTAAATCTCTATTAATGCTCATATATAACTAAATCTCTACTACTCCTATACTACTAGTAAATGTTCTCCATTACCAACTTGGATACAATTCTTTCAAAGTTGTTGTTGTTTAGCCCTTTAGTTAGAAGATATGCAAGGTTGTCTTTGGAGGAGACATATTGAGTGCAAATTAGACAACTGTCAAGTTTTTCTTTCATGAAATGTCTATCAACTTCAATATGTTTGGTTCTATCATGTTGCACTAGATTATGTGCTATGCTATAATAGTAGATTTATTATCACAATAGAGTTTCATTGGTTCATCACACTTTATCTTTAGGTCTTCAAAAATGATCTTCAACCACAGTAACTCACATATTCATTGTGCCATTGTCCTAAATTATGCTTCAACACTTGATCTAGATATCACACTTTGTTTCTTACTCTTCCAAGTCACAAGATTCTCACATAGAAAAGTGCAATATCTCGTGTTTGACCTTCTATCTATAATTGACGTTGTATAGTCAACATCATTATATTCTTTAAGACCCACATTTCGTCTGAACAAAATTCCTTTTCCTAGGGTTCCTTTCAAATATTGCATGATTCTGAGTACAACTTGCAAGTGTACCTCCTTCAATTGGTGCATGAATTGACTGACTAGGCTTACAACAAAGGCAATATCAGGTGTAGTATGTGACAGATATATGAGTCTTCCAACTAATCTTTGGTACATTTCCTTGTCAACTGCAGTGTCTTCTTCTGTATTTCTCAACTTTAAATTTGGATCGATTGGTATACTCGTTGGCTTGCATGTTGTCTTTCTTATTTCCTATAGAAGATCTATGACATATTTTTGTTGGGATATGAAAATCCCTTTCTTAGAGTGAGCCACTTTAATTCCCAAGAAATATTCAATTTTCCCACGTTTTTAATCTCAAATTATTTGGCTAGGTGTTGTCCTACCAATTGTTGCTCCTTTTCATCATCACCAATCATTATAATGTCGTCCACATATACCAATAACAATTTTACTCCCCCTTACTCAAAGTGTTTGATAAAGAGGGTATGATCTCCTTGGCTTTGTTTGAATCCTAGACCCACCATAACTCTAGCAAACCTCTCAAATCACGCTCACAATGATTGTTTAAGCCATATAGATCCTTCTTAGCTTAAAAAGAGTGTTGGCAGAAATATGCTCACTATATCTAGAGGGTAAGTTCATATAAATCTCTTCTTCTAGATCTCCATGGAGGAAGGCATTTTTACATCAAATTGGTGCAAGTTCCAACTGTATTCAGCTGCTAGAGATAATATCACTCGGACGGTATTCATTTTTGCAACCGGAGCAAATGTTTCCAAGTAATCCACTCCATACGTTTGAGTAAATCCTTTAGCTACCAACCTTGCCTTGTACCTCTCAATAGACCCATCAGCCTTGTACTTTATAGTGTATACCCACTTGCATCCTACAAGTTTCTTTCCATTTGGTAGAGGGACAAAATCCCAAGTACCGTTCTTGTCCAGTGCTTCAAGTCCATGGCTTGTTTCTAATTTTTTTTTTCGGACAATGCTTCAGATAGAGAGGTAGATACAGTGATAGTATTTAGACTTGTGAGGAAGGCTTTATGGGTAGGTGAGAATTGTTCAAAGCACATGTAGTTGGATAGAGGGTAGAGTGGCATGTTGGTACATGTCCTAGTATTCTTCCTAAAGGAAATTGGGATATGGAGGTCATCATAAGTTGGTGGTGTGTTGGATTCTAATTCTAGTGTATGGAAAGATTCATAAATTGGATCACTAGAATTTGAAGCATCAAGAGAAGTTACCTCGTGTAAAGTCGGATTGGACTCTTTGATGTGAATAGATTCAGGAATGGCCTTTGTTCTTCTTCTATATACTAGATTATTCCCATATCTTATATTAATGGCATCATTTCCATCTTCCTCATAATCAATTTTAGTCTCAACATTGTCATTTCCATCTTTTCCAAAATCAATTTCAGTCTTAATTTATGGTTCAAGAGTCAACTCAAGAAGTAGAAGAGACTCATATTCCTTACTTGTATAGTTGTATTCTCCCCCTGAACATAAGTTTGACCAAACAAACTTTCTTTTTCATGGAAAGTGACATCTCGAGAGACAAAAAAATTTGGGATGGTGAATGATAACATTTGTAGCCTTTTTGGGTACACATTTTAAGGCTCTAGGATCAAGTTTCCCTCTACTATCACTATGGATATGGACAAACGACACACACCTAAATATTTGGGAGTAAGATTACTATTGGTGGACACATTAAGGTAGAACGAGGACAAGGCCTCCATGGGAGTTTTGAATGCAAGGACACTATAAGGTAATCAATTTATAAGCTACGATGCAGTTAAAACTACATCTCCCCAAAATTTCTTGGGAACATTATTTTGAAATAACATTGCTCGAGTTTGATCTAACAAGTGCCCATTTTTCCTCTCAACAATCCCATTTTGTTGGGGTGTTTTAACACGTGAGGAATCATGAATAATGCGCCCTTTTTGACAAAAAGAATTAAGCAAGTGATTAAAGTAATATTTGGCTTTATCAAACCTAATCCTCTTAATACTCACTCCGAATTGGTTTTTTATCATGGAGAAGAAGTGTACAAACACATAACTTACTTCAAATTTTTGTTTTAGCAAATAAACCCAAGAAACCCGAGTACAGTCATCAGTAAAGGTAACAAACCAACGGGCTCCTGGTATATTGGAACAATAGAGGGACCCTATACGTCAGTATGAACTAAATGGAATGGAGAAGTACTAATTTGGTTACTACCGGGAAAGGGTACACGTTTGTGTTTAATGTAACACCCCGATTTTTAACAGCGAGAGTGTATTTTTTTTTTTTTTCAAAACAAAGAAATAAATAAGCGAAATATCTTTGGATAAATGTTTAAGTCATAACGCAACGACAATTAAGTCAATATAATTTACAAGCAGCAGAATAGTTTTTGAAATATGAATCCAAAGTATTTACACATCAAAAAGTGGTACATGGAATCCATCGAAAATAAAGTGTCATGCTGACAATATTAGTATAGGTACAGTCTTCCAATTTAAAATAAACAGAATCCAAAAGAAAGACATCTAGTCCCTATACGTCAACCTAATCTGATCATTCTACAAAAAACTATACACCCTGAGTGATCTTCACGCGCCCCGCAAGATCTTCCTAACATAGCTCCAGTTAGGTGTTTCCAACTACATCCCCATCCACAGGGTACGAACCAGTAGGATTGTCCTGGCTCTCATCTGAGGGCAAAGCCCAGATTTCCACAATAGTTGTAAAGGGTCACCAACCAAAATTAACAATTAACACATAACATTTAAGTTTTTAAATGAACAAAATAATCTTTCAACTTAGCATGCACCTTAAAAGGGTTTTCCATATGCTAAACGTTCATATAATACTTGCCAAGTAAAATGAAATCAAAATAGGGTTTTAAATCAACTGACCAACCAATTGATGAATCAACTGAGAAATCGATTGTCTGACTCAGAATAAAAGTTTTTACTAAGCAAATCGATTGGGAAATCGATTTCTTAAAGGTTTTTAGTGAAAACTGTATTCTGGGTTTAAATCAATCGATTGCCAAATTGATTGGCAAATCGATTTTGATAAATGGTTGAGCCCCTGTAACTTGCCAAATCGATTGACAAATCGATTTTGATAAATATCTTTTAACAGAATCGATTGGGAAATCGATTTCTCTAAAGTTTTGCTCAACTACATAAACTGAATCAATCACAATTACACACAACACACAATTCTGAAAACGAACACTTAGCAATTATCACGCAATCACCACGACATCTTGAGTCTCGAAATAATTTTGAAATCAATCACACTTAAACACAATTTCAAAACATAACACTTAGGAATTTCAACACAATCACCACGACAACTTGAGTTTCGAAATAGTTTTGCAAACAATCACACTTACACACAATTTCACAACATAACACTTAGCAATTACAACACAATTACCACGACATCTCAGGTTCAAACACTCAATCATAATCTTGAATTAAACACGACTCGTGTGCCAAGCACCCTAATGCAATGCGTATATGCCAAAATGCATGGACTCGGAATTCCAAACCAAAACCCTCCTCGAAGGGCCGTAAATCATAATCGTACCGCCTATCACAGGCCAAAGTACTAAATTACCGAGGTGCCACCTATCACGGGTCAGCACGATTTACTAAAAAGCGTAAATCGTAAACGTACCGCCTATCACAGACCAGTACTGTTTACCGAGGTGCCACCTATCACGGGTCAGCACGATTTACTAAAAGAAAAAACGTAAATCGTAAAAGTACCGCCTATCACAGGCCAAAGTACTATTTACCGAGGTGCCACCTATCACGGGTTAGCACGATTTACCAAAAATGTAAATCGTAAATGTACCGCCTATCACAGGCCAAAGTACTATTTACCGAGGTGCCACCTATCACGGGTCAGCACGATTTACCAAAATGAAATGCATGAGCATACTCTGACTCTATCCACAACAATCGTTAAGTAAATGCAGATATTAAAATATTTCCCATTTTTAATACTCATTTAACTCTAACAATTTTCACGACAATCATTAAGTAAACAAAGATATTAAGAGATTCCCCATTCTTAATACTCATTTAACTCTAACGATTTTCACTACAAACATTAAGTAAATAAAGATATTAAAAGATTCCCCATTTTTAATACTCGTTTGACTCTAATGATTTTCATGACAAACATTAAGTAAATAGAGATATTAAAAGATTCCCCATTTTTAATAATCGTTTAACTCTAATGATTTTCAAATTCCACACAGAACATACTCAAACATATTCTCAAATTCAATCCACAATTCACACCAAATCACATCAATTCATTTTTTCACAAAATCCACCCAAACACATCTCAAGTTTCATAAGTATTAATTATGAACACGTCAAATACAACGAACACAAATCATCGCAACCCACCACTCAAACACATCAAATTTCATTTCCTCAAAATCATACATAAATGGGTTAAATTCATTTTCTCCAAATCAACACTTCAACCCTAACAAAATTCTTTTCCACACAACCACAGATAAGTCCCTAAATGCAAACTAAAAGTTTGGAATGAGCCATTACCTTAACGCTAGCTTTAACGTACGATTACGGTACCGCGAGTAAATCCGGTAAAATCTCCGCTTGCGACGTCGTTTCCAAAGTTAGTTCACTAGCACCGTAGCGTGGTGGTGAGCAACTTTCCCTTCTATCTCTTCGCGAAACGAAGCTTAGATCTAGATAAAACGTGGTAGATTGTGTTTGACGGTTTTAAAATTCCTAACACCGTTTTTCTTCGTTTTCGAATCAACAAGGAAGTATGAAGATGAGAAATCCTTGTCTTTCTCACCCACCAAGCCTTGGATTCCTTTTCTTGAAGCAAAAGAAAGCAAAAGAGAAAGGAGAAGAATGAGAGCTTCACGAGACAGGGGAGGAAGAAGACGGAAATGTTTTTCTTTTTCTTTTCCTTCCTTCCTTTTTCCTTTTCTTTCCTTTCTATATCCTTTTCTTTTCCCTCCAAACAAACATATATATTTATATATATTAATTATAACTTAACAAATATCTCAAAATATCTAGATATTTATTAATTACCATTTCACCCATAATCTCTTCAAACCACTTTTTGTCAAAAATATCTACTATCATCGCGACTCGAGATATTTTTAACAAAACTCTCCCAGAATTAAATTCTTTGCAACCTAAATAAATTATTCTTCGACAAGTAATTTTAATCCTATTTTCAAAAATATGTTTTCGGCCTTTAACTCACTAAATACCGAAAACTGGCTAAAAGCCTAAGCAATTCAACACAAAATACCCTAAAATTGTATAATTTAAGATTTAAAATTAAGGGTCTTACATTTAACAAACTCAAACACCTCACAGTGGCTCCAGAATTCAATATCCAATATTGATTATAAGTTGTATCTAAAGCATTAAGTCCAAAAGAAAATTGAAACTTATCAAGAGGAAGTGTACTTGTATATACCAAAGAACCAGTACTTGTCCGCAAAGTGTAAGTGTGCTATAATGCCGCAACATAAAAGCCTGAACAAAAACCGTGTGAGCTTCAAATGACCCCACAAACAAAAGTGCTTTGATCAAAAAGTGAACCCTC
Organism: Cicer judaicum; assembly: GCA_037974835.1. Classification (NCBI taxonomy): domain Eukaryota; kingdom Viridiplantae; phylum Streptophyta; class Magnoliopsida; order Fabales; family Fabaceae; genus Cicer; species Cicer judaicum. The sequence continues at coordinate 3,577,313 of JBBPBS010000214.1, read as the reverse complement.
AAAACGAAACGAGAAACGAGCGATCTACAATCTAATTGAAAACGGCGCTGAAAGGAGGTCTAGAAGGCGGTCAAACGGAAGTGAGCACTAACGACATGAGTATTGAACACATTATGCCAACGAGTAGGCCAAAAAGAAATCTAAGTTACTACAATGAAGGCAGCAAAAAAGGCCAAACGAAGGTGGCTAAGATCTCAGGGAAAAAAGAAACTGCAATGAAGGCGGCAGATTTATGCGGAAGCGAGACTCCCAAAGACCGAGAGTTCTAATACCATGTCAAGAATTAGGATAAAACATATTTATTGAATTGAAATATGTTGACGGTACATTATATATATATAATATCAGATTACTACACAACCAAATCTTATTATTACTCATATATATAACTACATCCTTATTAGTGTGTCTTTTATTAGTAATTTTATAGAACAAAATCATAGAAAAAAGACACATTTGAAAATCAACCTAACTAACGAAAGAGGATACTCAAAAACCAAATTAAATAACAAAAGTTACGTTTAAATATATTTATATAATTTTGATATATTGAAATACTACTGGATCGACTGCACATTTTAAAGACCAAAATGATTGTATACTCATATTCGTGGTATGGAGGGTGTCAGCCAGATTCTTTTACAAGGATAAGACATAGGAATGGATATTTTGTATCTATGATTAGATAAAAAAGGTAACCTATTTATTGTTGAGTACTTAATGCAAACTAATTATAGATAATATCAAACTGTAATATAAACAAGCTATAGAAATTCAAAATGACAGTTAATTGTAACTACTATGAGGCAGTGTGATTTGGCAGCAATGGAAGAGAAATAGAAAGAAAAAAATAACATGTGATACAGTTAATTTCCTATGATGTCGGTTCTGTTGTTTCCAAATTAGGAGATATTGGTTGGAAGTGAGGTGATTATTACCTCCAAATATAGCAAACCATATTTGCCAATCCAATTCCCATTTTTTTCTCTTTCTTACCAACCTATCACAACATGGATCATGAAGATCATCATCACCTTTCAATTCATCTTTCTACTAGCTTTCTCTGGGGTCTCCTTAATTCTTTTGGAGCCCTGGATTTTGCTTCTTTCTTCTCTTACAATTTTAGAGCTAATACATGTTCAGATTAATTAGGTACCACAGTTTTTTATTCTTGTATCTCTATTTTGTCTTTTATTTGTCATTGTTTTCAATAGGGTCAATAAAAAATTTAATCTTTTTAATGAAGGACATCTTAGAACAACAAAATTACAAAATTTAATATATCTTTTACAAAACATGTTCTTTTCACAAATGGATCATACATACAACTCTTTATTGATACTTTAGATGATGTTGTCTCTAAATTATGTTCTCGACAGTGACACGACATTGAAACTATAGTTTTATATTGAGATATAAAAAATTGCAGACAAATTAATTGCAGTTGCAATGCAATTGTGGAAATTTCAAAAACTTTGATCTTGGGATCCTAAAACAACAATTTAAAACCATGTTCAAACCTATAATTTGTGGCTTAATTTTATTTTGACAAAAACATAAGTGCATATGATTTAAATTTGTCTGAGAAAAGACTAATCTAATGGCATCATTAATAAAAAGATATTTGAGTCATATCCATTCCAATTTTAAATTACGGCACACAATCGTAATTGCAACAAAATATAAATGTTTTAGAAGTGTTTCGACATTGCATCTTTAATTGCAACCATACCGACTGCATTTGTCGGTATTTTGCTGCAATATGAAGCTTTGCAGCATACTCACAACCATAGTTTACAACTATGTATCAATCATTATCATAAAATGAAAATGGAGCCAACAATTTAAGTTTTTGAAAGTTCACAATAACAATTTTAGAAAGAAAAACAAAACTATCCTTTATCATATACTATAGTATTTTACAAAATTATTATTAATTTTTGTGATAGGTACCCTATTGTCAGCGTGGAACCTGGCATATCAACCTAATGGGGTTGAAACTTTCAAAGCAGGAACCGCCACCCAAAATGAGTAGTCCAAGTTTGGAATTGCATCATCGCATGATCAGTTATCTTACCAAGAATTTTATACGTAACTTGGTATCCAAGCAAAGGAGAAGAATGCTTATTGCTGGTTATGATCTTGATATGTCATATATCACAGATAGAGTGTTAGCTATGTCATTTCCTGCAGAACGTATGAGAGCAATGTATAGAAATCCTCTCTGGCAGGTTAAATCTGTGTTGGATATGAGACATAATGAACATTATAAGGTGCATACTATTCACCCTTAATTTATGTATACTTTTTATTTAGTTATCTATCTAGACAAATTGTATAGGGAACTACTTTGGTAAATGGCTCATCAGAGGACATATTTTAAAATTGTTTGAAACTCTAATGACAATAGATGTCATTTTTCGAAAGTAAAAGTTTATGGTCCTCCTTGTTTTTGTGGTTGAAACAATAATTCGATTGGTGTTGGTTCGACAAAAACAAGAGAAAACATATATGCATGTTTCAAACCTCAACTCTTATTCATTTTTCTATGTTTTTGTCGAAATTACACTAATCAAATCACTAACTCAATTGTAAGAACAAGGAGGACTATGAACTTATATTTTCGAAAGTTATCGTCGTTAAAGTTTCAAATAACTTTTAAGTACCGATTTACCGTTAACCACCTATCAAAATAGTCTTTCATAGAACTAACTAACCATTTATCAAATACATCAATTTGATAACCATTTGTTCATTTTTCTATACATGACTACACATTTTAATTTAATGATTATAAATGTGGAAGAAAAGTACTAAAATCAATTACTTACAAGTCAATTGGGGGTTTATTATCTTTATTTTAGTTTAATATTTCTTGCTTCTAATATTTAGTTTTCTTCTGTTGAGATTCTCTCCAATTTCTTTCTCCATTTTTCCTCTTCACTGCCATATTTGAAGAACATACAAAATATTTGGATCCGTCAAATGTCACATTATTATATTTATATTTTCAAAACTATAGTAACAGAAGACATAAAAAATTAATCTTCTTATTTGAACTTCCTCTCATAAGGTCAAAATGTACCATTAAACTAATACCTCGTAGACACGTTGGTCTTCTGATTATATATAGAAATTATAAATAATATTGTTTATACCTATAATTCTACTTTCTCCTCTCCCAGCAATGCATTTTATTATACCTTAGTATACTAATTTTGAAATTTTCAGGTCTATAATCTCTGTATAGAAGAGAATTATGATCCAGCACACTTCTATGGTCGTGTGGAAGCATACCCTTTTGATGACAATCATGTTCCATCTCTTGAAATGGTCAAAGCTTTCTGTGAAAGTGTGGATTCCTGGCTGTCACGTGACCCCAAAAATATTGCTGTTATTCATTGTATGGTATGAGAGTTCACACTTCTAATTGAAAAGATCTGTAGAATAATTTCTCCTCTAGTATATAAATTAACTGGCGAGTTATACTGTAGACCACCTACATAAATAGTCTATTGTAAACTAGTATTTAAAGATCATCGAAAATTCTTACAATAGTCGACAATACTCTTTAAAAGTAATAGCTCATGATGCTCTTTGTCTTTATGGATAAAATGGTGACCTGATTGATGTCGATTCAATACATGATACATATTTGTTTTCTCTAGTTTTTGTTTGAACCATAACCATTTAAGTCACTATCTTAGTCATAGAAATGAAGATGACCTTTAACGTTTACTTCTAAAATATGACGTCTATGATCGTTAGAGTTTTAAACATTTTTTAAATACTGGTTTATGGTGGACATGATTTATATTTGAATTTGCTTAAATATAGAATTAAAAGGACATAAACTATCATTGTAAATAAGTTTTTACACTGACATTCAATAAGAACTTATTACTTTGTCACTTTATACAATCAATTTCAAAGTACACTTGTTAGAGTCGATCTGTCAAAATAATAAACTTTCATTAGATTTCAGTGTGTAAAACTGGCTTACAGTTAAGATACATCTCTTTTAAACTCTTAACTATACTAGTTACATATTTTCTCATATTTATGATTTGATTCCAATAATGCAGGCAGGTAAAGGTAGAACTGGTTTGATGGTTAGTTCATACCTAACTTATTGCGGCATGTCAGCAGAAGAGGCTCTTCAATTATATGCAGATAGAAGGACAACCAATAATGAAGGAGTAAGTTAATATTAGGTATAGTTCCAACAATTTGAAATGTAAATTTATCTTCGGCAACTATGAGTTTGGATATCAGAAATGATATTTGAATATCAATTTGAGGCACCTAAATTAAACAATTTTTAAATAGTTAACCCAATTCAAAACATGGTTAATGAAGAGTTAGATTTGGTTAATAGATATATATTAGGTGAAATAACTCAATTAACTACTAACCATCTATTTCATTTTTTTAACCACAAATTTGATCGTGATTAAACATGATTCTAATATTCAAATCTATACTGAAATTGTGGTAATTGCACTCAAATTTGTGGTTTAATAAAATTGGTTGATGGTTACTGATTGAACTATGTTAATCACATGTGTAAAAAGTTGTCAAAATTTACGTGTCTTAAATTGATGTTCAAATAACATTTTGTTTGGATATTAAGACCTTTTATTTTCAACAAACAACGACAACATAGTGCATGACCATATGTCTTAATATTTTCACCGTATTTCCAAACACATTGTTTAATCAATAAGTCAATGTGACTTTGTTTCCTTTTTATATAAGTATACAATTACTTCAATTTTCTATATTTCTGTAATTGAAAAGAAAAAAAGGAACTAAACTCAACAGCATTTTTGTGCCTATACTGTTGGATCAGGTATCAATACCAAGCCAACGTCGTTATGTAGGGTACTGGGAAAGTCTACTTTCTGTCCCTAGAGGAACTGAATATGGATCGCCAAATGTGAATTTGCCTCAACCATGTAGCAGAGAACTGCGGCGAATCCGGCTGTATGATACTGTCAACATTGACACTATTTTCTTTGTTATATCAGAACTGCAGGAGGTCAGTTTCACATCAATTTATGAAATGATTCTGGGATTGATTTATGGAGCTCACATGAAACATTTAAGCTAGCATGCTAATTTTCACAAGCTGAGGCTAGTGTTTGAACTAGTATTTGGATTCTTCATATGTTAGGAGTCTTATGGATTAAGCTTGTACTAAATGCATTACACTAGTAATTGACTTATTCCCTGTTTGGATAAACAGCTTCAATAAGTGTTTATCATGTAAGCTCTTATAGGATAAAATAAAGTCAAATTTTTTTCATATAATTTATATGCTATTATGGAGAGTTTATGAAAATACTCTGAAAACAGTTTATGAACATGTAATAAGTTATTTCCATAAACTCTTCTAAATAGTCTCACAAGTGCTTATGTCAATAGATAAACTTTTTTTCAATACATCTCAAATCAATGTTGTTATTTATTTTCTTTCTTTTTCCACCAATCTCTATAATATAATGATTTTGCATGTATCATATGAGTGATTGAAATAGGTGATGTCTAGGGTGGAGAGATGTCTCATATCAAGTGGACTGATGTTTGATAATGGTTTGAAACTAACAATAACCAATGTTGTTACTTGAAGTAAAAGCTCATAGTATGTTAGGAACCCAAGACTCTAAGTCCTAACATAGTATTACTCACCCTCTCCTCACCGCTGAGACAGTGATTCAATCAATGTTGGTTCATCAAAAATCAAGACAAACAAATATTAGTGGCTCAAAATTCAACTTATCAAAATTTTGGATACCTTTTAAGCATTGGTCCATCCTAGACCACATGGGACGCTTTTCCACCCTAGCAACTGTCTTGAGAACATCATTAAATATTGATAAGCTGAAAAATTCTTTTTAGACTTACCAACATGTGTTGTTTGACAGATTCCAAATGAGGTGTATCGTCCACCAGTGGAAATTTACAGGAGCTGCTGCAGAGAGGTTAAGAAAGGTTATCAGAGAACTAACAGCCCTCGCTATTATATTTCTATTCCTGAAAATGATGAAGATGGAATACAATCAGAAATAGAAGAGCGGCAAGAGCCTCGTGTTGTAGTTCAAATGGACACAGAGAGTCCTGCAATATACCAGAAATCTTGTTTGGACCATTATTTTGATAAACCTATACAGGTAAGTTATAAGTGTCCATTAAAAATAATACAGTATTTTTGAGTAAACATTTAGTTTGATCTCTAAACAATAAAAATATAATAAATAGTCTCTAAACTTTTCTCAATCAGTAAATTAGTCCCTGAATTATCATTCTCTTAAAACCGTGGCAGAAAACTGTGTCAGCGTGGAAGCTACACTTACTAGCTTCTCAATTTCACAGTGAAAAGGCCTCTGACACGCGGCAGCGTTGAGTAAGCGCAGAACCAAACACTGGCTAAATAAGAGAGAGTGATACTTTAAGGATCAAACTTGTATTTTCACAGAAACTAGTTATTTGTTACTAATCACACAATCTAGTCCATTTTGTTACTGTTTATGCTTATTTATGAACTATTGAAAAGAAAAGGGAAGTGCAAAGAATCAACAACAGATTTTGTTAATATCCATTATTCATTTTCGTTTGGATTTGCATATATTCTGATCAGACATTTAATTATTGGACAGGTAACTGGAGATGTACGTGTGATATTCTATGAGAAAATGATTGGAGGCCGTCTTTTCTACTGCTGTTTTAATACGGCTTTTATTAGGAACAGCTTACTACAGGTAATTTCATCCTTCTTAGGGAACTGCAATGTACATGAAAATGGAACTATGCCCTTCAAATAATACTAAGTTTACATAGCATAAATTTCACATCTGTGTATATCATGAGTTTTTGTTTAGGTAGTCCTTCATTAAAATAGTTAGGATTTTGAAGCATTCAGAATATGGATATAGAAAAATACTTGGACACAGAAGAAATATACCTGAATATATACCAGATACTGTTTTAGTTCAGAAATGATTAGCCTTTTCTTTTCTTTTTGATTTCTCTTTTTTTGACATTTACCATATATAAATTGGATGTGATATTTTGACACACAAATTCAACACCAAAATTTGACAAGTTAGGTGGCTAACACAATTCTGATATGTAGTTAATTACATTTATGCATATTTGAAAACTTGAAAATCAAGTATATTTGAACACAATTTGGATAATTAAATGAATAGATATGTATATTTGAACACAATTTAAATAGTTAATTAACAAATATGTATATTTTATTTGAACATGTCAGTCATGGTTAATGAAGTTTAAAATTATGGTTAATTGTATTTAATTAATGTTAATAAATTGTGACACCTTGTTATAATCATTAACCATCAATTAAACATAATTAATTCCATATTTAAATTGTGTTAATCATTTAAGTTGTTGGCAAATTTTCTATAAAAAAATAACACAATAAAGGTCTGACTGTGTCCGCTTTTGTAACTATTTTTGTTTGTAGCTCACAGTACAGGACTTGGACAAAGTAGGGAAGAAAGGAAAATCAATATGTGGCCCTACATTCGGCTTAGAATTACTGTTTGGCCCTGCTAATACAGGATTTTCCTCCTCAAGTATATCTATCGGTGACAATTCTAGTGATGATTCACTATAATAATATCATATGTCCATCATATATGTCTACAAAAAATAATATGAAAGGTTGTCTCCAATTCATTACACTACTTGTTGTAACATATTTCCTGCAAAATGATCCCAACAATGAGTCCCTTGCCTTCCCTTGCTGTGTAGTGGTGCACTGATTCCTCCACCTGTCTTGTCGTCTAATTTTTCATTGGCGAAAGGCATGAAGAGTCTAATTATTGTATTCTTTTTAGTGATTGAGTAGCATTCTCTAACTGGATTTAACTTCATGTTTACAAATTTTAAATCTCATCCATTCTGTAAGGGATTTCCAAAATAATAACAGTCTTAAATACACTAAGAAAATAAGTCATTAAGACAAAGAATGATACTGCATTCAAACTAGCAGCATAACCTTTTGCATTTCCTTGATTATAATACTGTATGTCAAAATGAATCAAACTAGGAACTTCAAATTTTGTCTTTATGACTCGGTGAGTTCCTCATTGTCATGTGTATGGCTTGTGTGCCATGCTTCGGCTAATGCAACATAGCATTTGCTTAGCAAGTTTGCACGAATATGAATCAGGGATCTAGTGCTTGCCTGTCTCCTTGTCAAGGATGAGCAACCATACAATTTGAAGTAGTTTAACTTCCTGTGAATGCTGTTAGGTTAATAATGCTGCCTTGCGCTTTGCATAATCTTCAACAACACTGATAGCACTATTGCTATGACGCAGCGAAAACTCTGCAAGTAGAATTTGTCTTTCGTCAACTGTCAAATCGCCATGACGGCCCTGCAAATATTGTGGAGAATTTAGACTTTGCTAAAAGTCAAATGAGATGCAGAAAACAGCAATAATGATGCCGTAAGAAATGAATTATAGAATCAGACATGATTTTGATATCATATAAACTTGTTGGAACAGTAGATCATGTTCAGTTCTTCATTTACAGCTATTAAGACAGTTAAGAAGAGTAAAGACTGGCCATAGTTTTTTATTTTTTATTTTTTGATAAGCTTAAGACTGATCATAATGGTTCAAAGTTCACTACCATATTGATAAAAAATCACATAGCATATTCAGATTGAAATGTACAGCTATGCTACGCCACATAAAGTACAAAATTAAAATCATTACCATACGAGAAATTCTATCGCAAACAGCATGGTGCATGAGGATTCCTGCAGCAACTGAAACATTGAAAGAGTCAACCATCCCTTTCATTGGAATACTGCAGTGCAAATCTGACAATGCCAAAGCCTCATCACTAATACCCCTGCAAAAAGAACACAACTCCTGTTAAATATACACAATCTGAGTACAAAAGTCAAACCCTAGTTGCAAGAAATAGAACAACTATTTAACATTTAATTCAATATCAAGATGGGCAGGGATCTTCAGACTACTCATAGTCAGACAACAAGAACATACAAGCAAGCTCACATTTGCGTCTTCAAAAGTATTACATGGAATTTTATTTATCCAACCGCATATCAAAGGCACCAATATGAAGGAAATATGTGTATTTTCTTCAAAAGCTTCAACTGTCAAATTGAGCTGAACCACCTTTACTAATAAGACATCTATTACTTCATTGATAAACAATTAAGACTAGAGATAAAAGTAAAGGAAATAACCTATTTTCATTCCCGACAACTATTGCAGTTGGACAGGACCAGTCCAAGTCATATATAGAAACCTATACAAAGCAGAAAAAGGTCAGTCAATTTCACTGTATGACATACATGGATTTCGAACATTTTGCGACAGGATTTTTAATAATAAACACAATAATTCGATACTGAAAAAAAAAATACATATATACAATGCATCAATACATGATTACAGGTTTCACACAATTTCTCTGGATGTGAACTAACAAAATTAGTAGAGACAAATAATACCGCATCTATTCCCACATGAGTCGTGGCAATTCGATAACCACGTGATTTCAACATTTCAAAGCACTCCTTTGTAGAATCCCATAGTTCAATGTCTAACCATTTCTCTGCGCCCATGCTTACATGACGATTGTCCTTATACCTGCAACAAGGATCCCATGATAGACATTGAAAATATGCAAATACCACTCACTTAAGTTCATTTCAATTTCGATTTATGAACTTCAAATACATAAGTCATAATTATGAAAAGTTTTGATTATGACAACAAAAAAATCACGAGATTGGCCAAATTTAAGTAGCAAGATTCAAGAAGAGTAAAAATATATATAAAATAATTATTACATAAATTACTGTTCACTTCATTTATAGTTGAGAATGAAAACAATAATTAGAATGCAACATCCTTTATAACTGCAAGCAAAAATAACAAAATTTTCTACAATGTTCAAAAGATGAAGTTCATAACAAAATGTTATTCCACTAACTTTAACTCTACCAAATCTAGTACAACATAGAACATATGTTGAGTATGGTTCATATTAACTAATAAGTGGACAGACACTCGAGCATAGTGTACCATAGCAAATGGAGCTAAAAGTGCAACAAGCATAGTGGAACTTTGCCCTTTCGGCTTCGCACCCCGCAGACTGCAGTATTTAAACACAACTTATACTCAGTAAACCCTAAGCATTGCCTTTTTGTTTTGGAGCACATGTTAGTAATTATTAAGTCAATATTGTTAGTATTTTGCTGAGGGTAGGGATCCAACCCTCAACCTCCTTATCACTCCACTCCCTAACTTACTCAACCCAGCCACTAAATCAACCCTATATCCCCAACTCTAAGCACTGCATAATACAAAACTACAGCAGTCACTCTATTTTCGAAGACATAGACACAATTGGTTGAACTCTGTGATCAATATTTGTGTGTTTATTTATCTACACGCTTTCTTAAAAACCGAATTTGCTAGCCTTATATATTAACATGAAATACGACTCCACTATGATATATGCACAACTAAATTCCTAAGGTTAAGTAATTTCAAAAATCGAAGAACTTGAAAAAAAAAATTCCAAATCCATTTTCAAATTTCACCTCAACAACAATGTTAACTAACACCTTTTGTTAGCATCAGAAGACACAACATGAACAGACTGAACACCAAGAGCATCAGCAGATCGAAACGTAGCCGAAACATTGCCGAAATCACACAACCCTTCCACCACAAGACAAACCGAGTAGCTTCGGTTCCGAACCGCGTTCCCGAACCTATGCTTCCTCGTTTCTGAAATGCAAGGACTAACCGCTTCAATAACTTCCGAACTTGTAACTTCGTAACCGTTTCCGCACCTGAAAGAGTTTAGGTAAGGGAACCACCGAACCTGAGGTTCGTGAAGAAGAGGTTTGCGTTCCATTTTCATAAGTGACGTGACTCCTTCGGTGCTTAGGAGGTTCTGTATTGAGTGGTTTGATTGGGGATCGTCTATCGCTGAAACGGCGGCGCTTTGAGGTGAGTTGAAACATTGCCACGTGGATTTGTGGAAGTTACGGCGGCGAAGGAGAGAAGGAGAATGTGAAAGAGTGGATTTGAATTTGAAGGAAGAAGAGAGTGATGAACACAACATGGTTTTGCAACTGCTACTCATCTTGCTTCTTACTTCTTCCTAATATTTTCGAGATAACAAGAATATCTCTCAAACTCAAATTTTTTTTTTTTTCTAAGCTAAAATTTAATTAAAAGAGAAAGAATTACACTTTTGTTACCGTTACCTCCTAATTTCCTGCCCACACCCTTCAAATATTTAAAAAACTAATATTCTAAAGTTATTCTTTCCTTCTTCCTCCTTATTAACCTAACTTATCTTCTTCTTTATTCTATCTTCATCGTCTTCATTCAACACATTCTTCATCATCTTCATTTTCTTCAACATTAACCATCATAAATCATCATTAACCATCTTTAAAAATTGACCAACATTTACGTAAACTCAATTTCACGTTTACGTGAACTTACGTTTACGGAAATTGAATTTTAATAAATGTATGTGAACTCAGTTAACGTAAACGTGAAATTAAGTTCATGTAAATAGTTTAATTTTCAATCTTCAATGATTTCGCAATTTTAATTCACGTACAGGTACTTGAGTTAAGATTGCGTACATAGTGAGATGTTGAATTTTCAAAATTCCAATGATTACGCAATATTAAATCACTTACTATACATGAATTAAGATTGCGTAAATTCTGAGATTTTTACCTTTTATTTTTAATGTACGTGAAATGAGTTCACGAACAATCCCCCAGATTTAGAAAGAAAAAAAAATCGAACTCAGAAACATAGCAACAAACATACATTTTTAGGTTACTTTGACCACAATATGATGAAGAAACTGATGATGTAGGTTATTGATGAGTTATGTGAGTTGTAAATGATTATGAGGTAGGGTTGGTAAGTAATGAGATGTGATGAATATTGATGAAGGTGAGTTATGAGTTAGTAAAATTGTAAAAAAATATTATAAATATCAAAGAGCATTTTGGGTATTTTGGTTTTTTTACAAATTTGAAGGGTGAGGGTAGTAATGTGAGGGGTATGGGTAGCAACATCGAAAGAACTAAGTCATTGAAATTGCTATTGCACCCCTCACATTACTACCCACATCTTTTTTAAAAACAAAAATACCCAAAATATATTTTAATATTTATAACATTTTTCAAGATTATATCTCCATTCATCATCATTCTTAACATCTCATAATTCACATATTATAAAATCACCATACATCACTAACTCTAACTCATAATCATTTAAAACTTATACCACTCACTCATAACCTGCACCCCATCAGTTTTCTCTTCATATTGAGATTAAAGTGACATAAAAATGTATGTTTGTTGTTACATTTTGGAATTTGAATTTTTTTTCTTCTAAATCTAGGGATTGGACGTGAACTCAGTTCACGTACGTTGTATTGTTACGTGAACTGAATTCATGTATGTTAAAATTATAAATCTCAAGATGTACGCAATCTTAATTCACGTAAACGTAAGTGATTTAAGATTGCGTGATCAACAAAATTTGAATATTAAAACAGATACGTGAGCTCAATTCCACGTAAGTTTATGTGAACTGAGTTTACGTACGTTTACTAGAATTCAATTTATGTAAACATACGTGAACTCAGTTCACGTGAACAAACATGAAGTGAGTGTTGAGACAAAATCTCAATTTAATGTTTTGATGAAAACAAACAAAAAGTTAATTAAGAGTGTTAATTATGATTCTAAATGTTATGTTAATTTAACTTGTGCTTTTGAGTGAATTTAATCAAAGCAAAGCAAAGAAAACAGCAACAACAACACTAAAACAGAGAAAGAGCTCCAACTTCAAAAAAAGTTCATCACAGCATGTTGGTCAAACTTTTTCTACATCTTTAACAAAGAATCTGCCCAGGAAATTTATTGATATCTAATTAGTACATGGCAAGGAACAAGTAGGACTCATTCAAGCTCAAATAGGCTATTTGATCACAAAATTAAAAGGGCCCAAAGATGGACAAAAGTCATGATGAGTGTGTAAACTCCAAAAAATCAAATGTCAAGAAAGCTCAATCAATCTTGACATATGACAAGGAAATCACAAAAGAAATCCAGGTTGATCAAAATGGGAGCTCTAGAATGATTATTTAATCTCCAGAACGTTCACTCAAAAAACCAGAACGTTCACGTTCTCCGTTTTCTGCACAATAACAGCAGACTTGCATCAGCTGTGTTTCAGCCTGCAATTCTTCGCTAATCTTCTCCAGTTGCACTCAAGACTCAAGATAGAGAATATATCATCCAAAAACAATGAAGAAACATCAAGGGCACTGTCAGAAAAGTACAGCACGGCTTTAAATGCTAAGTCCAAAAGTAAAAAAGGCTATGTCATAGCATGATTAGTTTATTCAAAAGTACTGGTTTAAACCAGAAAAAGCATGGCCTCTCCAACAGCTCTTTCGTACTTATCCAGTGCATCTTCAACCTATAAATAGAAGGCCTCAATCAAGTATGAAAGCAAGAAATTCAAGTGCTAAGAAATCCATAAATCAATCATCACAAACACTTGAAATTCTGCAAAACAGAGAATCATACATTCTGCTTTCGCAAAACAGTAGCTGCTATATATGCATATATTAGATTGCGAAATCAGCACTAAACCATTTGTAAAGAATCACTTCTCAAACAAGAGTTGAGAAATCTTAGATTCTGTCAAAACAATCAAATTGTATTCTCTTTGTGTGGTATTCTCTTTCATATCTCTCTCTTTATTATACTGATTTGATTAACTGAGATAACATAAACTGATTTTCTGCTAATCCAGGAACGTTCTCCGTTTTTAAACAAAAACCAAGAACGTTCTCCGTTTTCTATTTTCATAACCAAGATCATTCTTGAGTTATTTTTTTAAGTTTTAACAGGAATTTTTAAAATGCACATTTACAATTCAAACCCCCCTTTCTTGTAAATCGACATTGTTACTTCAATTGGCATCAGAGCTCGATCTCTAGAAAGATTAAAAAACACCTTACAAGTGTTAGAGAAAAAGATCTAGAAGAAAAATGTCAAGAAATATGTACATTGCTGAAGGAGTGTCATTATACAAACCACCTTACTTTAATGGCAAAGACTACTATTTCTGGAAAAGCAAAATGCAGTTGTTCTTGAAATCTCAAGACACAGGAATGTGGTGCATCATTACAGATAGAAATTTCATACCAAGAGTCGACCAAAATAATTCAACCTCTATTGAAAAGAAAGAAGCAGATTGGACAGCAGAAGAAAAATCTAAGGTACTCCTAAACTCAAAAGCTCAATTATTCTTATCGTGTGCTTTGAGTAGGGAAGAAAGCGAAAGAGTTGATGAATGCAAAACTGCTAAAGAAGTATGGGACACATTACAAACTCATCATGAAGGAACAAGCCATGTGAAAGAAACAAGGATTGATATAGGCATAAGAAAGTTTGAACTCTTTGAAATGAATGAAGGAGAAACCATTGATGAAATGTACTCAAGGTTCACAACAATAGTAAATGAAATGCGTTCTCTCGGGAAAGCTTACACAGTTCAAGAAAGAGTAATAAAAATCATGAGGTGTCTTCCAATCATATGGAGACCAATGGTAACAGCTATAAGCCAAGCCAAGAATCTTGAATCACTTCCCTTGGAAGAATTAATTGGAACCTTAAGAGCACATGAAGTGCTGCTACAAGAAGACATGCCAATCAAAAAGGGCAAAGCAATAGCTTTGAAAACATCTCAAGAAAGTCCAGATGAAGACTCAGAAGAAATCGAACAAGAAGATGTTGATGAAGAAATAGTTCGTCTTACAAAAAAGATACAAAGAATGGTGAGAAGAAGGGATCATATCAAAAAGGGATATTCAAATCAAAAAGAAAACTTCAAAATAGAGGTAGACAAAAGTCAAATCACATGCTTTGGATGCAATAAACAAGGACATTACAAAACTAAATGTCCCTTGAACAAAAGAGCACCAAAGAAGTTCCCTTTCAAGAAAAACTCCTTGATGGTGAACTGGGATGATTATGATGAAACAGAAACAGAGGAACCTGAAGGAGCTAGCTTGTGTTTAATGGCAGATACTAAAGACAATGAGGTAATAGATTCTGAACCATGTCTTTTATGTGAACAAATTGAAAAAGATTTTGATAG
Organism: Cicer judaicum; assembly: GCA_037974835.1. Lineage (NCBI taxonomy): Eukaryota > Viridiplantae > Streptophyta > Magnoliopsida > Fabales > Fabaceae > Cicer > Cicer judaicum. The sequence continues at coordinate 3,562,074 of JBBPBS010000214.1, read as the reverse complement.
CTTACTTAATGATTCAAATCTGCTTGTTCAAAAATGTAGCTCTTTAAATGATCAATTTTTAAAAGAAAAAAAGGGAAAAAGAGAAAGCTCAGGTTATGATTGATGAACTAAAAAACATCATTCAGAACATGCAGGAATCTCATTTTAAGGAAACTAATGAATCAGAAAATCAAGAACGTTTTGCAACGAAAACGGAGAATGTTATCCTTAAAAATGAAAATGAACTTCTTAGAAATGACTTATCAAATTTTATTAAATCTACTGAAACGTTTCAAAAAATCATGGGATCTCAAGAGGGAATATTTGATAAAGCTGGTCTTGGTTTTGATAAAACTCAAAAAAACGAAAATATATGAAAACTTTTTTGTTTCGGAAAGAAAAGAGGATAAAAGCAAAACCAAATGCTCATATTGTAAGAAACTTGGACATCTGGAATTTGCTTGCCATTTTAAGAAAAGAGATGAAAAGATTAAAAGAAAAAGGTTTTTTAAAAGGGAAGATCGCTCTGCAAATAAAGCTGAACCTGTTTTGAAAAATCTGCATAAAGGAGAACGTTCTCCAGGCTGCTCTCAAAACGGAGAAAGTTCAAAAATGAAAGCTGGACCTTTTGCAGAAAATCTAGGAAACAGGGAACGATCTGGAATATCAGCAAAATCAATTTCAAATCCGTGTAAAACTTAGATTTTGAAACCTTATCGAAGATCAACAACAAAGTATTCATATTATTCCAAAAATGATCACTTTGAATCAACTTGCTATTTTAAAAAGAGTTCAAGTTTTAAAAAATCTTCTAAAAGAAGATATACTAACCATCAAGGACCCAAACAAATATGGGTACCAAAATCATTACTAACTTATGATGTAGGAACACCATCCAACAATCAAGAAAGATCATTGATACATGGACAAGGTATGCTCCATACACATGAATGGAAAAGCATTGTGCCTCCTATCATTAGAAAAATTTGGAGTATCTATAACCTTTGGAAACATTAAAGCTAAGGAGATGAAGAAGAAGAACATTATGGACAGCAGCAACAAAATGCTTTCCAGGAAATCGAGATTAATAAGCAGTCTTTGTTTCATTATCCTTTTGAAAGCTGGAGAATGATAAAGACAAAATCCAAGAGAATGATCAATTTAAGCAAAAAGCTTCATTCTGGAAGCAGTACCTGAACATTCTGCAGAAGATAGAAACATTCTCCACAAAAGCAGAACATTGTGCAGAAGAGCAGAAAATTGTGCATAAGAGCAGAATATTATGTAGAATAGCAGAACATTCTGTAGAAAAGCAGAACATTGTGCAGAAGAGCAGAAAATTGTGCAGAAGATCAGAACATTGTGTAAGAGAGCAGAACATTGTGCAAAAGAACATAACATTATGCAGAAAAGCAGAACATTCTGCAGAAGAGAGAAACATTCTCCAACAAAGCAGAATATTCGGCCAATGACAGAAACATTCTCTAGAAAAATAGAAAATTCTGTAGAAGAGCAGAGCATTCTGCAGAAGAGCAAAATATTCTGCAGAAAAGCTGAAGATTCTTCATAATGTTCTTGACAGCTTATATGCAACATTCAATCAAATCTAATGTTTTCTATTAAGATGATATGGTTAAAAAAAAAAAAACATCAACAACTTCTAAATGAGTTTGAACCATTTAGTTTTGGCACTCCTACACACATCTCACTATTGACCTTTCCTCCAAAAACATCTCATGATCAAATTATTGGAAGAACTAAATTGGAAGGATATGGTGTCAAAGCTGCTGCTACTTGAGTCTTGATGAAATTCAGCCATCAGATTAAAGAAATAATAACAAGTATGAATGGTTGTCCTTTAGAAGAAGCACATATTCACATTATTCTCTTCTTTGGATCTTATCAAGGTATATTCTGATCATGATTTAACTCATTCATGGAACTCAAAATTCTCCTTTTTATGTCCTTAAAATCATTTTTTATGTGAACAAATCTCTTTGATTGTTTTTGATAAATACAAACTTTTTTTAGCATAAAAATGTTTTATAAAGAGAGAAATTATACTTGGCATGATATCACATTCATTTTGCTTCCCTTGCGCTCATTATCATTTTCAAATTAAAATATTGTATGTTGTCAAAGAAGGCAAAAGAGCAAAGAGACATCTTGCTTGGGTTTTGGAATTTTGAAATTTTAAAGGATATCAATTTCAAAATATTAAGGGGGAGTTTTTTAGAAAATGTTACTTTTCTTAAAACTGGAATCTACTCATTGTTTACTATGTGTAGTATACATCTCCTTTGTATTCCCCAATCTTTTTGTGTTGACAAAGGGGGAGAATTATTTTAGATTTTATGTTGGCTCAAAAACATGAAGCATATTCTGAGGGGGAGCGTTTAAGCTCTCTTTGATTAAAATTAGAATCAAAATTAAAATCTAAATTAACATGTTTGTCATCATCAAAAAGGGGGAGATTGTTGAGACAAAATCTCAATTTAATGTTTTGATGAAAACAAACAAAAAGTTAATTAAGAATGTTAATTATGATTCTAAATGTTATGTTAATTTAACTTGTGCTTTTGAGTGAATTTAATCAAAGCAAAACAAAGAAAACAGCAACAACAACACTAAAACAGAGAAAGAGCTCCAACTTCAAAAAAAGTTCATCACAGCATGTTGGTCAAGCTTTTTCTACATCTTTAACAAAGAATCTGCCCAGGAAATTTATTGATATCTAATTAGTACATGGCAAGGAACAAGTAGGACTCATTCAAGCTCAAATAGGCTATTTGATCACAAAATTAAAAGGGCCCAAAGATGGACAAAAGTCATGATGAGTGTGTAAACTCCAAAAAATCAAATGTCAAGAAAGCTCAATCAATCTTGACATATGACAAGGAAATCACAAAAGAAATCCAGGTTGATCAAAATGGGAGCTCCAGAATGATTATTTAAGCTCCAGAACGTTCACTCAAAAAACCAGAACGTTCTCCGTTTTCTGCACAATAACAGCAGACTTGCATCAGCTGTGTTTCAGCCTGCAATTCTTCGCTAATCTTCTCCAGTTGCACTCAAGACTCAAGATAGAGAATTTATCATCCAAAAACAATGAAGAAACATCAAGGGCACTGTCAGAAAAGTACAGCACGGCTTTAAATGCTAAGTCCAAAAGTAAAAAAGGCTATGTCATAGCATGATTAGTTTATTCAAAAGTACTGGTTTAAACCAGAAAAAGCATGGCCTCTCCAACAGCTCTTTCGTACTTATCCAGTGCATCTTCAGCTTATAAATAGAAGGCCTCAATCAAGTATGAAAGCAAGAAATTCAAGTGCTAAGAAATCCATAAATCAACCATCACATACACTTGAAATTCTGCAAAACAGAGAATCATACATTCTGCTTTCGCAAAACAACAGCTGCTATATATTCATATATTAGATTGCGAAATCAGCACTAAATCATTTGTAAAGAATCACTTCTCAAACAAGAGTTGAGAAATCTTAGATTCTGTCAAAACAATCAAATTGTAAAAACTCAAACTATAAGAGTTTCTTTATAGTTTGTTTAAAGATTACATCCTATCAAGGTTAGATAGGTGTTGTTATTGCTTTCTGGGTGGAAAGTAATAGAGATTGAATTAGATCAAGGTGGATCTAGAATAGGTGTTGTAAGATCAAGAAGGTTACTTGCTTTTAAACACTTAGTGGAAAATCTCACAGTGTGAGGATTGGACGTAACCCACGTTGGGTGAACCAAGATAAATATTTGTGTGGTATTCTCTTTCATATCTCTCTCTTTATTATACTGATTTGATTAACTGAGATAACATAAACTGATTTTCTGCTAATCCAGGAACGTTCTCCGTTTTTAAACAAAAACCAAGAACGTTCTCCGTTTTCTATTTTCATAACCAAGATCATTCTTGAGTTATTTTCTTAAGTTTTAACAGGAATTTTTAAAAGGCACATTTACAATTCAAACCCCCTTTTCTTGTAAATCGACATTGTTACTTAAGTGAGTTCACGTATCTGTTTAGCAAAATCCTGAAATTTTTGTGTTCCTTTCTATATGCAGATAAATGGACCAAGGGGGAGACAATAGTGACAAAATGTATGAAGGTTTGGAACCTATATTTTGAGGATATGGATGATGGTTTGGAACATGATTTCGACGAAATATATGCTGATTTTGATGTAATGCATGATGGTGTTGAACATGAAATTGAAGACACTGTGAACAACATAGGTGAACTTGTTATGGTTGATTTGACTGATGTGTTTAGCACTAGCATGATGTTTGATACAATACATGATTTATTGAAATGGGCTAGAAATGTTGGAAGAGAAAATGGAATTGTCGTTGTCATTTTTAGATCTGAAACTGCGACAGCACGACCAAGAACAAAGACAAAATTGATTCTTGGTTATGAAAGAAATGGTAAATATAGACCTTGGAAGAATCCTAAATCTAAAGTACTTGGAGAATAAAATGTGAATGCTCATTTATATTGAGAGGAACACCATCAAGTGTTGGCGAGAGATGATATTTGCATATAATATATGGTGTCCATAACCACAAATTGGCCAAAAAGCTTACTGGTCATGCTTTCTTAAGTTGATTGTATCAAGAAGATAAAGTTGTACTTGATGATATGACAAAAAACATGATCAAACCAAGAAACATACTGATGACACTAAAGGATCATAATGTTAAAAGTTTGATGACAATAAAACAAATTTACAATGCACGTCAAGCATATCGTTCATCATTTAGAGGTAATAGAATAAAAATGCAACATCTTTTGACATTAAAGGAACGCGACAAATAAGTTTATTTATATAGAAAGGTAGAGGGTTCAAATGCGTTGAGGGATATATTTTAGGCTCATCTAGACTCTGTCACTCTTGTAAATAATTTTCACATAATATTGATTATGAAGTGCTTTACATGATAAAATTTCTGTGAAAAAAATTAGTTTTTAAGTCAAAATTTGAAGATGAAGCTGAATACACAATGACTGTATTCAAATACATAATTTTCCATAAATTATTGTATTCAAATATAACCCTTGTGTATTCGAATACACGTTTCCAGAAGAAAAAAAAAAGTGTATTCGAATACAACAGGAATGTAGTCGAATACACTTTCGCATTTTTGCCCAAATATAAAAGTTGTTTCACATTTTAGGGTTATTTTTACAATTGGTATTCGAATACAAAACAGTAGCCGTCATTCTCTCCTCCTAAAATCTCATCAATCCTCCTTCCAACAACTTACCCATTCAAACCATCGTGCAAACAAGATCAATCTTTACTTATTTCTTTCATTCGAAATCAAATTTCTCAAAACTGTCAAAAATTTCCTCTTAAACCCATTTTTCACCAAACTGTCAAAACTTCCTTTCTCAACATGGACGCACGCAAATGAGGACCAAGAACCAAGCGTGTAGTAGTGGGTCCCTCAAGAAAGCGAACAAAGAATCCAAACATCACGGATTTATCCCAGCTTCTACACACACCGGAAGAGATCGACCGGTTTCGCACACTCTACTCTAACAAGAGGCTCATCATTCCAAAATATGGTACTTTAAATTCCATCTCTGCCTTTCAATTCCTTGAGTTTCTCAAAGCTCAACATGTTGAAGAATTTATTGGTTACAAAGGTCTTATTTATCCTGATTTAGTTAGGGTTTTCTATTGTAATCTCACCCAAGATGGAAATGTGCTAGTGTATCTAGTCAAGGGTAAAACCATTTGGTTAAACACCAAAACCATTGGAGAAATCTTGAACATTCCCTTTGAAGGTCAAAAATTTTGTCCCAACAACTTGTGTGAATGGGCTGATATTTCTAAATATGATGCTTATGTTGCATTATGTTGGTATGACAAACGCACGATGGAACAAAAGTGGACTCAGGCTGGTTCAAAATATGCGCAACAATGATATGGAGTTGGAAATCTTACCGTTGATTATCGCCTTCTGCACTATTTTCTCAGTTACATTTTGGTTTCGAAGGCTGACAATTACTTCCAAATTTTGGAGTTTGAATTACAAATCATGAACTTTATGTATGAAGAATGTCCACTAAACTGGACATACTTTGTTAAATCTGTAATGTTTGGGTCAAAAGAAGCAATTGGGTTACCATATGCTAAAGAAGTTTCCTAGATTTTGGAACATTTTGGGGTGGACTTCTCTGACGAAGTCATGTATACACCAACCAAGGAAAATTTGTTGAATTTAGGCGTCCTGCTAGGCATGCAAATCGTATGAAATGAGGAGCTTTAGTCCTTTGTGCATAAAGGTGACCTTGGTCAAACATCTAATGTCGCTCAAGAAGACAATATTGGCCCATCCAATGCTGCTGCCCAAGATGATGTAGATGGCGAGGAAACAGCCTCTGATGATGATTATATCTCCAATCACATGATCATGAATAGACTTGACTCTTTCCAAACCCAATTCCAAAATATGACCACTTCTATCGATACTCGCTTCCACAACATTGAAACTACTATTGCTCGCAACCATGACGCATTATCTCATGACATTAGTAGTTTATCTGACAAAATTGATCATCTTAACATTCCAACGAATTTTGACAAAATTGAACATGACTTCATCCTTCATTATGTCATTCTCTTTTGTTTGTAATGTGTATTACTTTTCCCTTTCTTCGTTTTTATATGTTTGGAATTGTATGTCTCTATATTTTCTCTTCTTTTTTATCATGTCAAAAGGGGGAGAAATTTTGGTATCATTGTTTCTTTAAAACCTTTGTAGGTCTTCAAACAAGTTTTCAATTTGATCACATACATTCAAGATCAATGGGGGAGTACGCATACATTACATGGGAGCAATGTTATAATTATACAATCTCTCCAAAACAACAACATTTTGTCATAATCAAAAAGGGGGAGAATGTAAACTACATGTTTTTGATAAAGACAAAGCTCAACAATTATGATCAAAGCAACAAGCTCAAAAAGAAGTTCAAATATCTTCATTAATAAGCTTTAAATCCAAACATATTAGATATTTAAATGTAAACGTAAATGATACAACCAATACCCCAAGTACATGAGAACCATTCATATTTACATATGCATATAAAGTATTTTCAAAAGTCAAAATTACATTAACAAAGTCTTAAAACTAATATTTTTGACAAAATACAAAAGTGTATTCAAATACAAATGCTTACGACCATCTGTAGTCGAATACAAAGCAAGTCAGTGGCAAATTTCACAAATTTATATTCGATTACATGAAAGGTGTATTCGAATACAAGGTGCAAATTTTGAATAAATCTGAACGTTACAAACAGGTGTATTTGAATGCACACGTCATGTATTCGAATACAACTGGAAGCAATACAATTTTTCATATATGAAATGGCTTCAGATCATTGTATTTGTTCATCAAACCTCTTGGATCATTGGCCACGAATCTGAAGAGATGTTTATGGAGTATAAATAGACAATAACTTCAGATCAAAAACTACACAATCCTTGAATAACTTTGAACAAAATTCTGTTTTCACAAAGTACTTGCATTTCATTTTCATATCATTCAAAAAGGTTCTCAAAGTACTTGAAGTATTACTATATTGAAATCATTATACGTCTCTTTTATCCTTATTCCAAATCATATTGTATCACTTATAGAAGAAAGTAGTACTTTCTTTAAGTAGCTAAATCTAAGATGGTGGTGTGCTATCTTAGAAGTATTATTAGACGTTTGTAGCAAAAATCCCAAGGTGGGAGTTGTACATTTTCTGACAATAAGTGGATTAATCTCTTGTAGTGTGCAAGAGGACTGGATGTACCATTGGTTATAAGGGGAACTAAGATAATTCTATTGTGTTTATTTATTTACTGCACTTATTATTAGTTACTATCTTAAAACAGAAAATTCAACTACCATATCGCTGAAAACAAGAAAATCTCCTAACACTTAATTCACCCTGTACTTACAATATTTAGAAGAAATAGATATCTACTAACTAGACGTTTTTAAGTTATGGAAACAAAATCATATTATTTTTCAAAGAAGGATTAAAACTAAATTTTTTACGAATATATTTTGTTGAAAAATGTATAAATTACTTTTTATATTATATATCATTTTCTATATTATATATTGTTACAACAATAAATTGTACCTTATTTGCCTCTGAGAATGAATTCTCATCCATTATATTAGGAGATGAAAGTAAAACAATCGATGAACTTGGCTGCTGCACATTTGATTTTAAGTCATTAATTGAAATTCCGAAGTTTTCAACGACACTGCCAAAATTTACTACCTACAAAACTCAATAATTTCAAAGTGAATATTAATTAAGTAGTTAATTTTGTTAAATTCAAATGAACATTCATTCTTATAACAAAAAATTAACTCATAGTAAATTACCTTTACCTTTATATAATTATTCCCATCTAGAGAATTTTTATACGTGCGGAAACAACAAGTGAAGTAGAAGAAGTTTCGAGAGTTGAATTAAGCAAAGTTGCTCCACTAGATTCAATGAAGACTTGTTGGAGCCAATAACTTGGAGTTCCATAAAGTTGATAAGAGTTGAAAAAATTGCATCTGGTGTCCATCTATTGTGATACAAAATAAATTATTTTTACATTTAAACAATTGTATATATGAAAAATCATCTCTATTTAAATAAATGGTATAAATTTTTTGGTAAAATTACAATCTATCGTTTATGTTTGCCATTAGGGGTACATAGCTAATGGTAGACATTGAAAACATGTCCTTAGAATATGTATAAATCTAATTAATGGTAAAAAAAATAAAAAAATATCATTAACAGTGATAACATGTGAATGGCCAAACCAAAATGCGAAATTAATTAATAGCTTTAGTTTTTTTAGCAAAACAAAGAATTATTACGTGGAAATTATATATATATATATATATATATATATATATATATTGGATGATTTAATGGATTTATAGAACCCTTACAATTTGAAATAATTTGAATATCGGAATAAATACGTCTTATAGCTTCATAGAATTTCATGTATTTGTCAGGTAAATCCAAAAATACAACTGAAGGAAAATTTAGTTTCCAAACTTATTTTCTTAATTATATATCAAATAAAGCAAATTTTAATTGGACTCACAAGAAAATATTTTTCAATTGTCTTAGTATATATAATCAAATAGTTAAATAACAAATAATATGTACCTTCATAGTTAAATAAATTGCAATCTTCATTTCCAACCAAAACATATTTCAAATTAAATAGATCAAGATGTCCTACGGAAACTCCAAGAGAACCCCATTGTGACGTGGGAGAACCTCTAACAAACTCAATACCATCTAGAGCCTCCTCTTTATTAATGAAAAAAAAGTATAAATAACAATAAATATAAATATATAGTAATACAATTTAACTAAGAATTAAAAAAATAAAAACTATGAAAAAAGTTATACTTGCACAAATGATGAAATTGCATTCGTATCAACTTCATGATGATGGCTAATACCTATTAGAAACGTTAGATTAATAAGAAATTAGAAATCAAAACAAAACAAATTTTCAATGGTAAATAGAGTTTAGAATAGACTTTTTAGAGATTACAAAATATACCATTGTTAAACACCCATACTGGCAATGCACCAAGATCCTCTGCTAGCTGCTCAAAAAAACAAAAAGATTTAGTATTTTCAATTTGACGAGGAACATGTTTAGCTCATAAAAAAAATAATGCTCATAAAAAATAAAAGGAAAATATTTAATATATGATAATAAAAAATAATAAAAACTTACTTAGAGTCCCTCAAATTAAATAACCAGGTCCATCATCAGTCCAATATTTCCAAATGTCATTTAAGTGCCCAGGCCTTTGTTCCCAGGGCCCAACTGTATCTTTCCCACCTAAAAGCATTTCTTAGATTGTCTTCTTCAACAAAACAACCACCTATAAGGAAAAAAATGTTTGGTCACTTCATAAAATTTTAAATAAATAAATGGATATCACACTTGTCCATGTAAAGATTTTTTGACAAAACATGTATGTGATTTTGTTTTGGGCAGTTCTTACTGCTCTCTACTCATAACTTAACAAATGAATAGTGTATTCAATAATATAAGTAAAATTTATTTTTTTTATTAACATTGCATTGCCAAGTAATCATGCGTATCTATAATATTACTTTAGACATGATTATGAATAAAAATAATTAATTAAATATAATTAATTTTTATTGATTTAATAAAAGTTGTAAGTCAACTATCAAAATATTATTCGTAAGAATTAATTCTATGAAAATAAATGAGCTGCTAAAAAATAAAATTTATATCAAATATATATCATAAATAAAATAGAGTTAAAGTAATTTATATTTTTTTATCAAGAAAAAAAGTGGGTACGAGAGTCTAGGGATTACCTTATATGTATCCAATGACATAGCTGACACTTGATCTAACCATACAATCCTGTTTTCACTTGTTGTGATCTGAAGAGTTGAATTATAATATGTAGCATTAGCTTCAAGAATATTCTCCATCTTTGTCCAATTTGCTACTTTATGCCCAAAGGTTCTATATCGATGAATTAACATCTCAATTTGTTTATTTTGGTTACAAATAACTCAATTACTTTGATGATTAAATACAAAGTAGTTATAAAAGATTAATTGAATTAAAGGAATTTATCACCTTATGTTTGTTGAAGCCAATTTTACTCCATTAGACCCAACAAATGAAACTTCTAAATCAATTGGACTAGTTGCTCTAACATAGAACTCTACTTTATACTTCTTCCCTTGCTCAATGTTCTGATTATAAAAAATAAATAAAAATTATAAATGACATTAAATTTTTCACTATAGTAATTAAACAAAATGTTGGATTACTTACCATGCCCCAATAACCAGGATTAGAGATACCAACACCTCTAGGTGGACAAGATTTTCTTTGACAAAGAACACCATACGTAAATCAACTTTATTATGGTCAAAACAAAAACTACGATAAGTTGATACTGCAATATTTGATTCATCTCCAATAGTTGTCCATGGAATAATAATACTTGAGGGAACACTAGAACCTCCTGCTTCAAAATCTGAAACATAAATTTATAATAACAAAATATTAAATCACTTATTTATTTTTTATATACAACAAAATTTAAATGAAATGGATCTCGAGATTCATTAGAGTCACGACATGTCTCAAAACTCAAATTTATACCATTTATTTGAATACAAATGATTTTTCATATATATAATTATTTAAATGTAAAAATAATTTATTTTGTATCACAATAGATGGACACCATATGCACTTGTTTTCAACTCTTATCATCTTTATGGAACTCCAAGTTATTGGCTCCAACAACTCTTCATTGAATCTAGTGGAGCAACTTTGCTTAATTCAACTCTCCAAACTTCTTCTAGTTTACTTGTTGCTTCCACAATTCAGTATAAAAATTCTTAAGATGGGAATAATTATATAAGAGTAAAGGTAATTTACTATTTGTGAGTCAATTTTTTGTTATAAGAATGAATTTTCATTTGAATTTAACAAAATTTAGCTACTTAATTAATATTCACTGCGGAATTATTGAGTTTTGTAGGTAGTAAATTTTGTAAGTGTCGTTGAAAACTTCGAAATTTCAATAAATGGCTTAAAATCAAATGTGCAACAGACAAGTTCATCGATTGTTCTACTTTCATCTCCTAATATAACATATGAGAATTCATTCTCATAGCCAAATAAAGTACAATTTATTGTTGTAACATTATATAATATAGAAAATGATATATAATATAAAAAATGATTTATACATTTTTCAACAAAATATATTCTTAAAAAATTTGGTTTTAATCCTTCTTTGAAAAATAATATGATTTTGTTTCCATAACTTAAAAAAGTCTAGTTAGTAGATATCTATTTCTTCTAAATATATCATTTGAGGTTCTTGTCACATACTACAAATGAGGTCTAAAATTTAATTTTAAAGACTACAATATTTATATTTCAAAAAGTAGGGGACAAAAAAAAGTTAAAAATTGACCTTCTTAAAAATATCAAATTTAGAATTTTTTTATACAATATACATATTTCAAAAAGTAGGGGACAAATAAATTAAAAATTGACCTTGTTAAAAATATCTAATTTAGAATTTTGTTTCATTTTATGTATGTATAGATTGTCCTCCAACGAATTCCACTTGAGAAGAAAATCGAGGACATGACTAATGGACTTCCTTCTTATTCAATTACACCATTTGATCTCTTAATTTAAAATACTTTGAAAGAATGTTTCTTAAATTAAATGGAGGAAATTAATGTGTATATATATTTTGTATTTCTATTCTTCCTTATTTTTGGAACAATATTGATAATGAGGTTGATTCTTGTCCTAAGTAAGATTTTATATTGAAGTTGTTTAGAGAAGAAGAAAAAATTAGGGTGTTCAAGGGTTATTATTCACAACACTATTTAATGTACTTTTTTTTCATGGGTTAGGTCTATATCCCCTCAGATATTTGTAATTTTAATTTTAATTTACTTTTAGCTTTAAAAAACCATCCTTAACAATTTTTATTTTATAGAAGAACTTGTCTTTGTTTTATCTTATTATTTATTGAAAATGTCATCCATTCTATATTTCATTATTATTTATTGAAAATGTCATTAATTCTTTACTCCACACAAGAGTACACAACAAAAAATCGTTAAATTAAACTAATTATTTTTTATAGAACCTAAACTTAAAACTTAATAATCACAGCCAATACTAAAAATAATATAGCAATAAAAGTAAAAAACAATTAACGTAAAAAATCTTCAAAGAATAAAAACCTTTATCATAAATAGAGTATCTCAAATTTTAACGTGAAAAAATTTTAAAAGATAAAAATCAAGCATCGTCTTAACTAAATAAATAACTTTAATATTTTAAATAAGTATTAAAATTTCAATTTAAACGGAGAATATTTACTAAATCAACGAATATAAAACATATGCTTTGTTCAGTCCATTGTGCGACAACTCCATCTTCCTTTTTTGGTGTAAGACTCTTAATTTTTAAATTCTAAATTATACTATTTAAGGGTATTTTGTGTTGAATTTCTTAGATTTTTAGCCCAACTTTTAGTAATTAGTGAGTTAAATGCCAAAAATATAGTTTTAGAAATTAGATTAAAATTATTTGTCGGATAATAATTTATTTATGTTACGAAGAATTTAATACCAGACAATTTTATCAGTCAATTGAGTTGCGACGAGGGTAGATATTTTTAACAAAAAGTAGTTTGGGAAGTGATGGGTGAAACGGTAATTTTATGAAATATATATATATAAAGAAAAGGAAAGGAAGGAAAAAGGAAGAAAGGAAAACAAAAAGAAAAGCATTTCCTTCGCTCTTCTTCCTCCCCCTGTCTCGCAACCTAGTCTTCTTCTTCCATCTTTTTCTTTCATTTTCATTGCTTTCTTTTGCTTCAAGAAAAGGAATCAAGGCTTGGTGGGTGAGAAGACAAGGATTTCTCAGCTTCATTCTTCCTCTTTGATTCGAAAACGAAGAAAAACGGTGTTAGGGGTTTTCAAAACCATTAAACGTAAACCTCCAGGTTTCGTCTAGATCTAAGCTTCATTTCGCGAAGACATAGAAGGGAAAGTTGCTCACCTCCGTGCTACGGTGCTATTGAACTAACTTTGGAAGCAATGTCGCGAGCGGAGATTTTATCGGAATTACTCGTGATACCGTAATCGCTAGTTAAAGCTAATGTTAAGGTAATGGCTCCTTCCAAACTTTTAGTTTGCATTTAGGGACTTATATGTGGTTGTGCGGAAAATAAAGTTGTTAGGTTTGAAGTGTTGATTTGCGGAAAATGAATTTAATGCTTTTATGGGTGGAATTTTAGAGTTGGGTTTTGGTGATATTGATGAGTGTTTCATGGAAAATGAATTTAACTCATTTATGTGTGGTTTTGAGGAAATGAAATTTGATATGTTTGAGTGGTGGATTGTGATGATTTGTGGTTGTCGTGTTTGACGTGTTCATAATTAATATTTATAAATTTTGAGATGTGTTTGTGTGGATTTTGTGGAAAAATGAATTGATGTGATTTGGTGTGAATTGTGGATTGAATTTGAGAATTTGCCTGAGTATGTTCTGTGTGGAATTTGAAAATCATTAGAGTTAAATGAGTATTAAAAATGAGGAATCTTTTAATATCTCTGTTTACTTAATGTTTGTTGTAAAAATTGTTAGAGTTAAATGAGTATTAAGAATGGGGAATCTCTTAATATCTGTATTTACTTAATGGTTGTCGTCGAAATTGTTAGAGTTAAATGAGTATTAAGAATGAGGAATCTCTTAATATATGCATTTACCTAATGATTGTTGTCAAAATTGTTAGAGTTAAACGAGTATTAAAAATGGGGAATCTTTTAATATTTCTGTTTACTTAATGATTGTCGTGAAAATTGTTAGAGTTAAATGAGTATTAAAAATGGGGAATCTTTTAATATCTGCATTTACTTAACAATTGTCGTGGATAGAGTAAGAGTATGCTCATACATTTCATAGTACATGGTGACCGGATAGGCCATGGTAATAGTGGTGACCGAATGAGCCACGAGATGATTCCATGTGATTTGTTGGTTCATCTTATCCTTGCAGGGATTTTCGCGTCGTGTAAGGTCTGCGATAGACTGCACATTTTTGGTAAATCGTATTGACCCGTGATAGGTGGAACCTCGGTAAATAGTACTTCAGCCTGTGATAGGCGGTACATTTACGATTTATGTTTTTAGTAAATCGTGCTGACCCGTGATAGGTAGCACATCGATAATTTAGTACTTCGGCTTGTGATAGGCAGTACAATTATGATTTATGGCCCTTCGAGGAGGGTTTTGGTTTGGAATTCCGAGTCAATGCATTTTGGCATATACGCATTGCATTAGGGTTCTTGGCATGCGAGTCGTGTTTGATTCAAGATTATGATTGATTGCAAAACCATTTCGAAACTCATGTTGTCGTGGTGATTGTGATATAATTGCTAAGTGTGAATGTTTTAGAATTGTGTGTAAGTGTGATTGATTGTAAAACCATTTCGAAACTCAAGTTGTCGTGATGATTGCGCTATAATTTCTAAGTGTGATTGTTTGAATTTGTGTGTAAATGTTGATTGATTTCGAAACCCTTTAAAAAGTTGAATTTTGCTGAATTTTGTTGTTTTTCTGCTGTTGTCTGATGTGTATTCGAATACAAACATGTTATTTTTGCCACTGACTTACTGTGTAGTCGAATACAAAAGGTTGTATTCGAATACATACATGCTATTTTTGCTGTTGATTGTTGAAATAGCCTTGTATTCGAATACAAAGATGTTGTATTCGAATACAACATTGCAGTTTTGTTAAAAACATCATTTTTCAACTTTGTTTATGCATGTTTGGCATATGGAAACCCTTTTAAGGTGCATGCTAAGTTAAAAGGTCATTTTGTGCATTTAAAAACTTAAATGTTATGTGTTAATTGTTAATTTCGGTTGGTGACCCTTTACAACCATTGTAGAAATCTGGGTTTTTCCCTCAGATGAGAACCAGGACCATCCTACTGGTTAGTACCCTGTGGATGGGAATGTAGTTGGACACACCTGACTGGAGCTGTGTCAAGAGGATCTTGCGGGGCGCGTGAAGATCATCCGGGATGTATAGTTTTTTGTAGAATGATCATATTAGGTTGATGTATATGGACTAGACGTCTTTTTTTTTGGGTTGTGTTTATTTTAATTTGGAAGACTGTACCTATACCAATATTGTCAGCTTGACATTTTATTATGATGGGGTCCATGTACCACTTTTTGATGTGTAAATACTTTGGATTCATATTTCAAAAACTATTTCGGTGCTTGTAAATTATGTTGACTTATTTGTCGTTGTGTTACAACTTAAATATTTATCCAAAAGTATTTTCTTATTTATTTCTTTGTTTAAAAAAAAAATACATTCGCGCGGTTAAAAATCGGGGTGTTACACTTTGATAATAAAATAGAAGTGTCTATTAATATTATGAATTTTTTTATCAATAATTTTTTTAAATTTATTTACATATATATTATTGTAGTATTTATTAAAATTGACTAAATTAAAAATTTTGGTACATAAATGACATGTTATTTAACTATTGACGATTTAATTTTAATAGTATAGAACATGTTAATTTTTTAATTAATGTACCATAGAAATTCCCGTGTTAGTATTACTCTAGCATACTATATTATATATAAAAGAGAGTCAAATGTGTGCAAATAACTCAATCAAACATTGATAGTTCCTCGTCAAATGTTGATTCTTAAGAGTATCAAACATCCATTGGAAAAGTTGACTTAGATCTATATCAAAGAGATAATAATGTTAGAAGGAGTACTTTAAAGTTGGCTTGAATTGGATTGACAGTTATGAAGATTCAACGAAGAACATCAAGATGATTTAAGAAAATATGAGAGCTTCTTAGAGTATGCAAAAACATTGATATTACAAGATGTCTAAAGATTTACCTTTCGAAATTAGAGTATGTATTTTTTTAGATTTACACCTTCTAAAGTATTTGATAGAGAATTAAAGGGGAAGAAGTTGACTAAGATCATACATAGTAGAATTAGGATTTTGGTCATATTCTACTTCATATGGTTAACACTACTTCATATTACTTCTTATTCGATACAGTTAATCTAATAAGAAGTTTAGTCTCAATGTATCAATATTTTAGTAATATTCTACTTCACATGGTTAAATTAACTCCATAGTGATTCTTAGAAGAAGAAGATTAATCTCAATAAATTAAGAGTTTTGTCAAGTTCTATTTCATATTGTTAACACTTACTAACTAGAAGTTGCGCTAGTATGTTGTATACGACATGGAATCATTGTTGGAGTTTGATTATGTCCTCTAATAAAAATTGGCCTATTACATGTTAATTAGGTTCAAATGTTCCCTAATCAATTTCAAAAGATTTAGATCCTTGCATATTTCTTGCAGGCATGTCATTTACAACCTTTTTTAACTTTTACATGATAAAGTTTATATTCTTTATGCTACTTCATTATATAACGTGAGGGGTCTAGTTTAGGTTAATTATGGGATTTTTATTGAGACATGTTTACTTTTTATGGACTAAATTTTAATGGCTTTTTAAATATTAGTTATTTTATGATTATTTCAGTTTGAAATTATAAACTCATGTAAATGAGTGGTGGTTCTTTGAATGTATGTATAGAAACCACAAGGTTGAAGACCACGTGATGTAAGTCGGACATAAATTTAAGACACAAACCATACACACAAACAAAGAGGGAGTAGAGGAATTGCATATGAACTTCACACTATATTTTCATTCGTGCAATTGATTTTATGGCACTCTACAAGATGGCTTTTTATAGGCTTAAAAACTTAACAATTAAGGTATCAAAATCTAAATCTACTAAGTAAAGAAGGCAAACGGTGGTATAGCAAGACATAGGCGGTGCCTCGTTTCTTTCCATTGGTCCAATGAATTTATGTCTTATATTACAAGGTTAGTCATGGTGAAGACAACACATCAACATGTTGCTTTTAAAGTCATTACAATCTTGATTTAATTTTCCAACATTGCCTCCCTTAAATCAAGTATTCAAATTCATAATTCCAAACATTTTATTCAATTTATTTGCAATTTGTTCTTCAGCGACGATCACCACTTTTTTTTCAACAACTAATTCTCGAATTTTGTGAAACTGAATATCAATATGCATGGAATTGTTCCATGCAAAATGGTATTCTAGGATAGTTAAATAGCCAACTTATTTTGCTTATGGCGCATCGCTACTAAAACTCCTATCAACCATATTGTTTGAGTAACACAACTAGTTGCTGCTATGTAGTTTGCTTCCGCTATAGAAAGTGCGACAATTGGTTGTTTCTTCGAAGACCATAATATTGCATCTGTATTCAAATGAAATGCATACCCTTACGTGTTTTTTCTTGTTTTTATATCTTCGACTCAATCATTATTAGTATATCCAAGAAGCTACACCAAACTATTATTAGCATAACAAATTACACGAGTCAGAGTACCTTCGATATAATGAAGAATTCTTTTACCTCATCAAAAGTGACTAACACTAGGCTCCTCTATAAATTTTCTAAGCAATCCAACTTTGTATACTATATTTAGTCTATTCGCAGATAGATCCCATACTTTCGATCAAACTTTTATATAGGGTTGAGTCTATCATTTTACCATTATTTTCTCTTTTCAGCTTCAACTTTTATTCAACGATCGTGAAGATTAGTTTTGAAGTTTTTATCTTGAATTTCTTCAGAATGTCACCTGCATACTTCTTATAAGAAATGAAAATACCATAATTTTGTTGAATGCTTCTTGATAATTTATGTTTTAAAATGTCAACAATGTTATCCTTATTTTTTTCAAAAATTTAAAAAATTTATCAAAAATTTCAAATAAAACTCATAAAATTAATTATCATCTTTAATATTATACAATTTCATCAAATTCATAACTTAAATTTTTAACTAAATTTATATTTTCAACTCTAAGAACATCAAATAACAAATATGAATTAATTTAAAGATTTAATTTACAAATTTGATTAAATTTGTTTTATATTAAAGAAATTATTAGATACCAAAATGCGATTATCCAAACCAAATAATACACTTCCGCTGCATCTTGGTTCAAAAAACATATACTTCCGCTTCTTCCGATCCATAAATGCAAACCCAAAAATTTGCAAACCCTAATTGAAATCACATTGAAAACACATGAGAAAAGATTGTATTTGACCCTTTCATTTCATAGAAAGAATATAGTGATTAGAATGATGCAAGTTTCATCTAGTGTTCGTGTCTTCACATGGTTCTCTCTTCGAAAACACTTAGAGGATAACCTCACCAATCTCCACAAATGCACCAATCTTCACTTTGTTAAACAAATCCACGCTCAACTCATCAAATCCTCTCTTCATCAAGACCTTTACATTGCTCCAAAACTCATTGCTGCTTATTCCCTCAATTCTCACATAACTTCTGTTGTTAATGTCTTTAATCAAGTTCCTGACCCCAATGTTCATCTTTATAACTATCTCATTAGAGCACATGTGAGGAATAGTAATGATAATGATAATAATAATGATTTGAACACTTCTCTTGCTATTGAAACTTTTTTAAAGATGCAGGTTAATGGTGTTTTGCCTGATAATTTTACTTACCCTTTTGTTTTGAAGGGTTGTAATGGTCGTAAATGGTTGAGTTTGGTGAAAATGGTGCATGCCCATGTTGAAAAATTGGGTTTTTATGGTGATATTTTTGTGCCCAATTCTTTGATTGATTGTTATTGTAGGTGTGGTAGTGTTGACATGGCGATGAGGTTTTTTTTGGGTATGGAGGAAAGGGATGTTGTTAGTTGGAACTCTATGGTTGGTGGGTTGGTTAAATGTGGTGATTTTGATGGTGCTTTGAAACTGTTTGATGAAATGCCTGACAGAGATATGGTTAGTTGGAATACGGTTTTGGATGGGTTTGCAAAGGCAGGGGAAATGGAGAAGGCTTTTGATGTGTTTGAGAGAATGGGTGAGAGGGATATAATTTCTTGGTCTACTATGGTTTGTGGTTATAGTAAAAAGGGTGATATGGATATGGCGAGGATGTTGTTTGATAGGTGTCCTATGAAGAATCTGGTGTTGTGGACAACAATAATATCTGGGTATGCTGAGAAGGGTCGGGTGAAGGAGGCAACAGGGTTGTATGATGAAATGGAGGAGACTGGGTTGAGGCCTGATGATGGGTTTTTGATAAGTATTTTGGCTGCGTGCGCCGAATCGGGAATGCTTGGTTTGGGGAAGAAAATTCATGATTCAGTTCAGAAGTGTAGGTTTAGATGTAGCACTAAGGTGTTGAATGCTTTTATTGATATGTATGCAAAGTGTGGTTGTTTGGATGCTGCGTTTGGTGTTTTTAGCGGAATGAAGCTGAAGAAAGATTTGGTGTCATGGAATTCAATGATACATGGGTTTGGCATACATGGACATGGTGAGAAAGCGATCGAGCTTTTCACTAGGATGGTACACGAAGGTTTTGAGCCTGATAGGTGTACGTTCGTCAGCCTTTTATGTGCTTGCACCCACGCAGGCCTTGTTAACGAAGGGCGTAATTACTTTTATTTGATGGAGAGAGTATACGGGGTTGTTCCTCAAATTGAGCATTATGGTTGCATGATTGATCTTCTCAGCCGTGGCGGGCATCTAAAAGAAGCTTTTAGGCTTCTGCGCACGATGCCCATGAAACCAAATGCCATTATATTAGGTACTCTTTTGGGTGCTTGTCGTATGCATAATGATGTAGAACTTGCAAGAGCTGTATGTGAACACCTGTTTAAATTGGTGCCATCAGATCCTGGGAATTTCTCGCTTCTGTCGAATATTTACGCTCAAGCTGGAGATTGGATTAACGTTGCCAATGTACGGTTGCAGATGAAGAATCAAGGAGGTCAAAAGCCTTCTGGGGTTAGTTCCATAGAGGTAGAAGAAGAAGTACATGAGTTTACTGTTCTTGATCGGTCACACCCTAAATCAGGTGATATATATAATATGATTGATAGATTGGTACAAGACCTAAGGCAGGTTGGATATGTTCCTGGGGTATGATGGATGAATATGATTCTGTTACATTACTATGCGCAGCTGAAATGATACTTATAGTTCAAGAAATGAATACCATAATTGTAGTCATGCAGAATGCTGGTTTACTATGTGTAAAGAAATTGTCATATTCATCGCCACATTTCACTGGTTTTGCAAAACAAATGTTGTGTTCAGGGGCCATGGTTGAATGCCAGAATCTATGTTAGCAGTACAAGCCATAGAAAGGGTACATTTTGCAAAGAGAAGATGCTGGCTAAGAGGTGATTCTTGTTTGCTACTTGTTCTAATAGCACTGCTGTAAATATGTATACTAGTGTTTGTTGGCACAAAGCCAGAGTATTTGTTAAACTAATACATTTAATTTAATTGAGAATTTCAACAACTATTAGTCTATAAAGCATAGATTTTGATGTAGACACCTAGCATGATACAAACACTTTGACACTGCTAATGTAAAAAGCGTGAGACTGATAACTCTTTTGTCTGAGTATTTCATAAATTTAACTTTTCAATATTTTTTATTATCTATACAGTCATACCAAAAGTTATAGAAATTTGATATCAGTAACCATAAGTTTTTATAGGCAATATATTACTTGTATTTTAAAAAGCATATATATGTTTGAATTGAATTTACTTGATAATGTATCAAATATTTTTCAAATTTTATGAAAATTTATAGGTTTGATCCAATGGTTGATAAAACACCCTCTCATTATAAAAGTCCACTCATTATCTAAATTGAATAATTGTTTCATTACAAAAAATTCTAAAACAAGATACCAGTCTTTCACCTTTCACTCATTCATCTACTACTAAAAAACTAAAAATCGTAATATGATATAATCAAATTTATTGTCTTTAACAATTTATTGTCTTTAACTCTCTCATTGGTTATCATTGTTTCAACGCATCTTTAACCTCTGTAGATGTGGCTAAGATGTGTCCTAGCAATGAAAAAAAAAATATTTTGGCCATGAAGCAGCGGTGTTTTTACTTGAAGTGAAGAACGGCAGTGTGTTTCTCCTCTTCGCCTCACCTCTTCCATTGACATCAATCCCACTAAGTAGCTGAAGCATTCCATTTATTTCTTCAGGTTTGCCTATTACCTTTTGTAGTATCAACACTTTTGATTGAAAACGTGTTACCAATACACGTGATTATGTTCAATTTATTCATGTTCTCAAATTATTAGCGGCATAGATGTGTCTGTTGTTGGTGACTGTGTCAATGTTTCATAGCTTTGGGAATTGTTTGATTTTGAATCAACTTTTGTGACACTGCTATCCATCACCTCTTGATTTTCATCAATATCACCAGAAATAATTTGACCATATAATTTCAATTTAATTTGTTCTTACATATTTCAATTTTTATTTTTTTCATCTATGAAGGTCCACTGAAGTCTGAAGCGAGTTTACTCACCAAAACATCACATTGTATTTAGCTGGACTTTGAAGCCTTCATGAACTGCAGCCATTGATGGATTTTTGTGTCATGGTGGATTTTTAAATGCTTTATTACATTTGTAAAGTAGTTCTCATTATTATACTACTAATAATTAACATTTACAATGTGCTTATTTTATTCACTTACTTAGGCCTTGAAAAAAAAAACACCCCACACTGCTCAATTAATAGCAATGTTTATGTAATATTAGATGTCCAACTTTGATTCCTACATTTTTACTTCTGGAATCTACTACCTTATCAATATTTTGATTTATCAACAAAGGCAAAACTTTGACACGATGTTACTAACAATACCTTTGAAGTTTTGTAGTTATAATTTTTTTGTTCCAATATCTTATTATTTATGCCACCAATCACTTATCATTAATACCACCATTTTGGTTATTTTTCCCCATTTAAAAACTACTGGTAATTAAAAATCTGAGATTTTTTTTTGGTGAAGTAAAAAATCTGAGATTGTACTAAGCAGATAAGTTACTCTGACATTATCATAACAGCATTGCAAGAATTACAATAAATATTTTCTAGCAAGAATTATTTTTATTTAGTTTTTAATCTAGTTTCATCTACATAAACTTCAGATTATATAAGCTTTTCAACCAATTAACCAAGATACATTTTACACATCATTAACATTTACTAATCTTTCCCTCTAGGACCGGGTCTAATTACTAGTAAGTAAGCATGGCAACAGCGTGGAACAGATTTCGCCTCTTACACACCCGCATCCGACTAATCAGGGAAAATCTGTCCCTGCCCCTTTTTTATAACAAGTGTAAAATTTAGGCACTCATCCTCACCTAGAACAGGTCTCGGGTTTCCCCACCTGCACCCACATCCACTCATATATATAAAATTATAAATTTAAAAATCATATTTATTATAATAAAATAATTATTATTAAATAATAATAAAATTAAAAAATATTTTATATAGAAATAAAATTATAATTTTTAATATTGAAAAAATATTAAATATATATATATATATATATATATATATGTATATAAAATTTAAAAATTACAATAATAATACTTGCGGAACGGGGGCGGGTGCGGGTGCGATATCACCACCTCCAAATCTACTCCTGTCCCCAAATTTTTATGTAGGAGAAAATCCGCACCCGCACCCACACTCAATTAAAGCGGGTTTTCTCTACCCAAATCAAACGGGTTCGGATGGATACCCGCAAGTGCGGATTTTATTATCATCCCTACTAATAAGAGGTAAATTATTATCCTAATCTTTCACTATTTTTTTTCTAAAAATAGTTTTCTTAAAAAAAATTATATATCCTTCATGTGCTCTCCAAAGACTAACCCTTAAAAACAGTTGACATTTATTTAAAGAGTTTATTTTTCTATTTAAAACCATATCCTCCGTGTATACTTCAAAGACTAATTCTTTGAAATTTATTTAAAAGATTTACTTTTCAAATTTTTTTTTCTTGAAACTTATTAAAAGATTTACTTTTCAAATATATGTTTTTTTTATGTAGCAATTTGGATTGAATATATATTTTTTTTTTATGCCTCTATCTAAATCTCTTCCTAAATAAATGTTTAAGAAATCTAAATGAACAACATTAAACAATTTAAACAATTTGGATTGAATATATTCGACATTATTTTAAAAAGTATTTTACCTATGAATTAGGAAGGTCAATAAATAATTTGACCAACATTAAACAATTTAAGAAAAATAACTTGATATTTTATAAAATTTAAAATCCTAAATTCATTGACTTATTATTTAAAAAAAATTCAAAATTCAAAATGATAGTTTACTTTAGTTTAAAATATCTGCTATTTGTGTGACGTTTAAAAAAAATGAATGCTAGGTAAACTTTAGTGTAATGTCGAATATATCCACCAATTGCAACCTTTTTCACATTGGAAATAACTACAAAAATATATCAAGTGCAATATAACTTAACACCTCATCTAAAAAGGTCATGATCCATTCAACACCCACAAATAAAGCTTCGTGTAGCACTATATGTGTTGATTGTCCTATATGCCATATGTCAAAGCATATCCATTAGCCTTTTTTTTAACACTACCCAACTTTGGATGAGATGAAGATGCAATATAAAACACTTTTGTGTGGTACAAATTAAACCACATTCCCAATTTTTTATACAATATAAACATATTCCACTAAACTCTCTCATCACTTCACTCTCATCTAAAGAAACTAGTTTACTCAATTAACATGGAAGCTTGTTTTCTCTCTCATAGTGTATTCACCAAAACTAAAGATCAACTCAATCCAATAATCAAAGCTGGATCTCTACCATACTCTAAAAGATCTTCTCAACAATTTCATTCAAGAAAAGTTGGAATTCCATTTCATGTTACATGTAAGTTCTTCTCTTTTCTATTCTAGTTATACTAAGATCAAGGTTGTAAATCATGTTAAAAATCGCAACCAAGTCAAGATCTTATGATCTTTTATATTATATAAAATTGTAATCTAATACAGCTGGTATGATCTCAATCACATTCTTTAATATCATAGAAAATTATAATTACATAGATTTTATATGATCTCAATTGTTAAATAAAATATAAATAAAAATAGTATTTAAAAATTTAATTATTAAATAAAATATAAACAAAAATAGTATCTGATGAAAAGTTAGTTACACGATGTGCGGTTTAAATTTTAGACTATACCTTAATTTTTCAAATATATTTTATTTTGAACCATACATTAAACTTTTAAATATAATTTTTCAAATATATTTTAATTTAGACTATACATTAAACTTTATAATATATTTTTTATATATTTTGAATGAAGTATTATTAATTTTTTGATTTTTGTGACAAAGCTATAGTCTAAAAATACATACAGTAATTGAATAGTCATAGACACTCAAAGTGATTGAACATAATGTTTATGTATCTATGTCTCACATAGCTTCAACACCAAACACTATATAGTATAGAATAAATGTATTTGATATTCTTATTTACTATTCTTATCATCAAATCTTTTGTGACCAAACCATAGGTTGCCACATGTCATCATCCTCACCGTTGGATGATGACAAACCAAGCCTCAATGTTGATTGGAAAACCTTCCGTGCAAAATTGGTGGCCGGAGAACAATTGCTAAAGCCCGAGTTGCTTTCTTCAACGAAAGATCCAGACCCTGTTATGGATCATCCACCACTCATCACAATTGGTGACAAATGGGCCCACATAATCCATGAGCCCGAAAAGGGCTGTTTGTTAATAGCAACTGAAAAGCTTGATGGGGTCCACATTTTTGAACGGACGGTGATTCTTCTTTTATCAACAGGCCCAATAGGCCCATCAGGTATAATACTCAATAGACCATCATTGATGTCTATAAAAGAGACAAGATCAACTGCTTTTGATGTGGCTGGTACTTTTTCTAATAGTCCTTTGTTTTTTGGTGGGCCCTTAGAAGAAGGGTTGTTTTTAGTGAGCCCAAAAGAAGGTGGTGGTGATGAGGGGGTGTTTGAAGAAGTTATGAAGGGTTTGTATTATGGTTCAAAAGAAAGTGTGGGTTGTGCTTCTGAAATGGTGAAGAGGAATGTGGTTGGTGTTGGTGATTTTAGATTTTTTGATGGGTATTGTGGGTGGGAGAAAGAACAATTAAGAGATGAAATTAGAGGTGGGTATTGGACTGTGGCTGCTTGTAGCCCAAGTGTTGTTGATTTAGGGAGTGTTGGAAGTGTTGGGCTTTGGGATGAAGTTCTTGGGCTTATGGGCAAAAGGAAGGTCAAGTAAGGAGCTTTAATTTAAGAGAGCTTCTTTTTGGAATTCTTATGTTTTTAAAAAACTACACATGTATTTCGAAGTATAATTTTGGACGGAAAAAAATTGTAATTTTGTTCAAAATATATTTCGGATGGCTTAAGAATTGTGTTTTTAGATGTAAATTTTCGGAATGATTTTGAAGATGACAAAAGAAATTCTCTAATTTAAAGGGGTCATTTATTTTGACACTCTTGTTTTGATTACTACTTCTATGCTTTTGATGTATGTTTTGATTACTACTTCTATGCTTTTGAAGTATGTTTGAATGGATGATATAAAATAAAATGAAGTGGAAGAAAATATATGTTAATTTATTTCATTTGGTTTCACTTTATTCTATCGTATATCGTTAATTTAAAAGTTTATTTTTGAAGAAAATAATTTGTCTCTTAAAGTGAATAAAATAACAATACACATTTGAAAATAAAATTTTAGAGAATCTAAGTGCATTAGGAAAAACCCTACTTGTTAATACCACCCTACTAATTTAATTTAAAGTGCAACTTGAAAGCAATTTGTTTGGAAGGTTCTTAATTGTAAGGGTGAGAAACAAAATTGTGTGTGATTTAGTTAGATTCTAACAAGTTGATAAATGTTGTAAATTATAATATGTTTTTTCTTAATTGTTGTTTTTAATTTTTGTTGAGGTTTAATATGAGACTTTTACTCTTTTCAAGTTCAAGTTGTGTTTGACTAAAATATAATTTTGTTTTTATTTTTATTTTTATAATTTGAATTATTTTTTATTTATTAAATTAATAAATATTTGTTTGATGTAAAAAAAAAAAAATTAATATTGTAGATGGTCACTTTCTCAAAATGTGAACTGTACTAGAGAAACAAAATTATATATATATATATAGTAACTACAATTAATTATATTTTTTAGATTATAATAACAATTAGATTAAATTTTAATTAAAATAGTTCTAACCTCTGTTAAATCAGATCGGATGTTTTTATTGTTGGCGAAGATGAACATTGTCATAATTACATTAATTTGTCGGTAGAGTTTAACTGAAAAACTAATTTTATTTTTTGTTTTTAAAGTTTTTACATGTCTAATTAAAAATATTGATTATTGAATTTTTTTTTATTATATTCAAACTATAGAATGTAAAATTGGTTCAATGATTTGTTTTATTATATGTGTAATTATGAAAAAAAAAAAAAAACTTATATTGTTTGTCATAATTTTCAATATACAAAACTAACATTAATATTAGATA